>JAVKPL010005986.1:0-25171 GCA_032173675.1 Gastrolobium villosum | reverse complement strand
TTTACCTTAACACGAGCAACATCGTTCCAAACGTATGCTCCAAATCAACTTTTCACAATTCCAACCGTGTGAGGCACCCTACAACAATCATTAAATCCCAATTACACAAAACTCATTTTTCATCAAAATTCCTCAAATTCCTCTAAGTTAAAAACCTATATTTTTCACCAAAATTTAACATAGCATTTCTAGCTTACAAACATGATTCTAAGACCTTTTCATCTAATAGCATTTTTGCATTTGGGCTCTCTATCATCACACATCTAAAATCAAAGCTTTGAACACAAATTCATAGATCTAAGAAATCAACTATCCAAAAGACCACAAATATACTTACAATGTGTAGTATGATCACCACCAAGGCTTCACTAAACCCTTTGAAGATCAAAACTCCAAGAAATCTCCAGAAACACTAATGGGTCGAATCTGAGTTGCTCAAAAACGCGGCCAAAGAGATGGATTCAAGGCTTCTAAGTGCTACCAATGGCTTTGGAAGGTTGTTTACGATAGATTTCAACACCAAAATCAAGCGATTCGGTGGAGAAACGAAGAAATGAGAAGAAAAGTGAAGAAATGGTGAAAATGGCTTCTTGGCTCCTTTTTCTCACAGGGGCGCACGGGTAGTGGAGAGGAAAAAGAGGGAAAGAAAGAAAGAAAAGGAGGTGGGGCCAAGTGACTTCGGTCACACGGGTCCCACACGCGATCTAACTTTAACTCCGATAAAATTTCCGATCACAAATCCTTAATCTAAATATTTTTCCAGTCCATGACATATTTTTATTTCTCCAAAATATTGATAAAAATTTCACACCTATCTGTACACTCACACCTCAGTATTTTAACACTAAAATTTCACTATTCATCAATTTTTCCCAAATTTGCCTATTCACTCAATTTTCCGCCCTGATTCCATTTCCAGCATTACTTTTGTCATTTGAAATCTCTAACTCAATATTTAAGCCTCATAACACACGGTTGGCAAATTACAATTTTGCCCTTTTTGCCCCTTTTGGCCATAATACTTGGATTTTCACTAATCCATCAACTTTCATTTCACAATATAACATTAAAATAAACATTTAAATATATGAGGTGTTATATTCACCCCACCTTTTTGAAATTTTGTCCGCAAAATTAAATCATACCTGCTCGCTAACTCAGGATACAGCCGGAGAATCTCGTCCTCCCGCTTCCAATTAGCCTCCTCAGGTGTGCGGCCTTCCCACTGAATCTTCAGCATGGGAATCACTTTACTTCTCAATCGCTTTTCACTGCGATCCAATACTGCAATAGGACCAATGGGAGTCTTCAAGTTCTCCCTGATTTCAATATTATCCGATATCACCACATGTGATTCATCTGGAACATAACGTCGCAACTGCGACACATGAAAAACATCATGTAGATTAGACAACTGCGGGGGTAAGGCAAGCTGATAGGCCACCAATCCTACTCTTTTCATAATCTGATACGGCCCAATGAACCGTGGACTCAGCTTCCTCACACCCAACGCACGGCCAACACCTGTGACCGGCGACAAACGTACAAACACATGGTCACCTTCCTCAAATTCCAGCGGTCTATGCTTATTGTCATAGTAACTTTTCTGCCGATTCTGTGCCTGTTTCAATTTTTCTCTGATCATTTCAATTTGCACTGTCGTTTCCTGCACAAAATCCGGACCAAACCTCTCTTTATCGCCTACCTCAGTCCAACAAGTGGGCGTACGACACCTCCTGCCATACAAAACCTCGTATGGTGCCATACCCAGACTGGAATGAAAACTGTTATTATAAGAAAACTCCACCAGTGGCAAGTACCTATAACACCTCGGAAAATTAAATGTGAAATTATTTGATGAAATATGGGTTTAAGAGGGAAGGATTAATGAAAATCCGAGAATTAGGGCCAAAATGGGCAAAAAGGGCAAAATGGTAATTTGCCAAAAACGTGAACCGAGGCATGAAAATTGGAGTTAGAGATTTAATATGACAAAAATAATGCTGGAAATGGAATCATGACGGAAAATTGAGTGAATAGGCAAAATTGTGAAAAAGTGATGAATAGTGACCTTTTAAGTGAAAGATACTGCGGTACGAGTGTACCGATAAGTGTGAAATTTTTATCAGTATTTTGAGGAAAGAAAAAAATGTCATGGACTGGAAAAATGTGTAGATTAAGAATTTGTGATCATAATTTTTATCGGGATTAAAGTTAAAACGCGTGTGGGACCCGCGGGTGGTTTAAGTGACTTGAAAGTCACAAATGCATAGCATTCTCTCCCCTCCCTCTCTTCTTTTTCCCGTGGAGGTGCAGCCTCCATGGCCAAAAATGGCTCCAAATCCCTTTTCTTGGTAACTTGCTCATTTCTCAACCAAATCAAGTGATCTTTGGCTTGAAACTTGATGCAAACAACCTTCCAAAGCCATTGGTAACACTTAGAAGCCTTGAATCAACCTCCTTGCTGCGTTTTTGAGCAAAATCAGATTCAACCCACTTGATTTCTTGGAGTTTTGTTGGAGTTTTGATCTTCTAATGGTTTAGTGAAGCCTTGGTGGTGATCATACAACACATTGTGAGTATATTTGTGGTATTTTTATGGTTGAATTCATAGATCTAGAAATTTGTGTTCAAACCTTTGATTTTAGATGTGTGATGATAGAGAGCCCAAATGGAAAAATGCTATTAGATGAAAAGGCCTTAGAATGATGCATGAAAGCTAGAAATGCTATGATAAATTTTGGTGAAAAAGTTAGGTTTTTAACTTAGGAAAATTTGTGGAATTTTCATGAAAATTGGTATGTGGTGTAATTGGATAATTGAATGATGGACCATTGGTATAGGTTGATAATATGATTACATGATTAGTATGAGTGTTAAAATGAATTGAAAAGCCTTGGGGCATACCTTTTTGAGGAATCCGAATTATGATGAAAATTGAGGAAAAATGATATAAAAATGATGTAGTGGATGTTGAATGATTGAAAATGAGGTTTAATTGGATGATAGTATAGTGTGGTAAAATGGAATGAGAAGAAAGAATGTGTGATTCATGGTGTAATTGGTAAATTAACCTATAAAAGAGATTGAAGTAAAATGGTATGGAAATATAGCCCTTGGCCTAGGTGATTTAAATGATGATTAATTGTGTAAATGAATGGTTTACATTGGAATTGTATTGATAATCATGTTGTGGATTATCTAGGTTGCCTCTTTTGGACGCTTTGGAAGCGGGTAAGCTTGGAGCTTACGTTTGGAGCATGGGCTCGGTATTGAGGTAACCTTTGGAACTGGGGTTTAGCCCTTGTGTGCTCCACCACACCTAGTGGATGGTTGTGGTTGGATTATGTGATTATGGCATTGTGTGATTGTGTGCTTGTATGCATATTGCTTGATTTTGTGAAAATTGTTTGGTCACTGGCCAGTTGACGTGTGTGGAGTTTGGACATCCGCTGGGTTCGTCCTTGTGAGAATGCCAGTCGGGTTTTGCCGTGGAGTCGACTCTGGGAGCGGCGCCAGGATGATCCAAACGGGGACGTCCGCCGGATAGGGCTCATGAGGAGTTCCGGTTGGGTATTGCCATGGAGTCTTCTCAACCATGGGAGAGGCGCCAGGACTGTCTCGGGAGTTATATGATGGAGTCCTTGAACATGAATCCATGAGTGGATGTTCTTGGGTTGTCTCCAGTTGATGGGTGATATTGCATTGCTTGCATATTATATGATGTTGTATTTGCACATTGAGTGAGCCATGGGGTGGAGAAACCTCCAGGGCCCTTGGTTTACTGAGATATATTTATATATCTCACCCCGTGTTGTGGGGCATCATTTCAGGTTAGGTTGAGCCTGGAAGAGTGGAGCATGAGGTGCATGTTGGAGGCACCATGTGATGAGCATTGGATAGGGACACATCTTGCATATGTTTTATGCTTTAGACTTAGGCCATGAACTTGTGCATGTTGAAAATGCCATGCTTGTATGTTCATGACTACATGTAAATTCTTCAATATGATGTATATGTAGGACATGAGTATATATTGTATATTTGAGTGAGCATGGGACTTGTCCATTGCCACATTCATTGTATTAGAAGCCATGGTGAATATGTTGTAAAATGGACCATATTTGATGTAAAATGGCCATTATATTAAAGACTATGTAAATGTTGCATAATTGAATGAAAATGCATGTTTGAAGGGCCTAGGGCCTACATAAAGAGTATGTTTAAGTGTTGTGTGGAGTACTAAGATGTTAGGGATGGATTACACAACCTTTTTGGGGCTTAAAATGCTGTAATCTGTCACTTTTACTGCATAGTAATCGATTACCCAAGCATGGTAATCGATTACCATGCAACAGGGGACGAAAAATTAGCTACTGTCTTCACTGGTAATCGATTACTGAGCTTTGGTAATCGATTACCATGTGAGGTAATCGATTACCCAAGGTTGGTAATCGATTACCAGAACAGAGGAGGTCAAAATTTGGCTACTGCCTCATTTTTGACAGGTGGTAATCGATTACCACCCACTGGTAATCGATTACCACAGTGTAAATTTTGAAAATTTGAGTTTTCTGGACTAAAAGAAAGGGGTTTAACTTGATGGGTAGAACTCCACATGGTGCGTGGTTTGAAACCACGCGTAACTAATGTAAAGGGGTAGAACTTGGTAAGATATGAAATTAAGTTGATGGGTTTAAATGAGTTGAATAAAAAGAAAGAGTAGTGGTGTTGTTAAGCTGAATGCTTCCGCGTATTGCATTTACAATTATGGTGTTGTTTTAATTGATTACGGAAAAGGTTATGGTTATGGAAAGGAATATGATAAAAGAAAAAAGTTTACCCGTAATTTAATTAACCCAATTACTGTGATTGTAACTGCGCTTAATATCATAATCAATGTTAACAATACCGGTACGTAACGGGCTGTTACATTTTATGGTATCAGAGCAGTTTCTTTAGGGAACTCTGATGATTGTGTAATTGAGGTGAGTGCTGTATAGTTGTACGTAGACACTTATTGACTGCTACACATGTGATTCCTTAGTTTGGGCCTGATCAACCCATTTCTTTGTGTTCAATGTGTGGTCAGTATAAGATGCCTTCGTGACAACCCTGGAGCACCAATGCCAGTCTTTAGGTTAAAGTGGTGGGCGCAGTGTTGACTGCCCACGGATGGATATGTTAGCGAGTAAATTTGATGTAATTGAGGACTTAGTGAGAACGAATTGTGATACTGTCATTGAGGACTGAGTGAGAATGAATTGATATAAGATTTTTAACCACTTTGGGGTAGAATGCTACCATAGTTGTAAATGTGTGGTCTTGTGGTATAGTAAATGGATTGATTTGAGTTGATATTATATGATGATGTTGGTAAGTCTTCCCAAATTGTACGGGAGTTAGAATAATCGAGTATATGTGGAATTAGTGGTATGTCTTTGATGTGGTAGGGGAATTGGAACCCCGATGAATTTTTGAAAATTTGAATATGAGTGTCATACGTAATATTGGATACCTTAGGGTAAAGTAATAAGGTTATAAGACCCTTGATGAGGGCATACACTTGGATGACTTAAGATGCTTGGATGTAGAAATAGATTGAGATTTCAAATTTGGATTGAGGATTGTTAGTAACTTAAAAGAACTATGGAAAGGACGTGTTGGAAAAGTCAATGTTGAAATTGGGACTTTAGTCCATGATGATGTAATGATTGGTTAGGTGTAAGTGAGAAGGTCATATGTATAAAAAGTAAAATATGAAAAGTTGAGGAAATTGCCATGTGTGGCATTTGATGAATTTGATTGAAAGTATGAAGGTTCATAATTAAGGATGGTTGGACTTGATAAAGGTGAGAAAATATAACTGAGTGTGGTGTAGTAATGGTACTTATATGCTTCCATAATGTTGTGGAGCATCGCAAATTGGATGATGTGGCCTAACTTTGTGTGGATAATAATCCTGTGATGGCTAAACGCCAATATATATAAATGTGTATATCTATATGTTTTGTGAAGGCCGGGGTGCCTAAAAGTATATGTGTGTTGTAATGAACAAAGAAAAATTATTTATGGTAAAAGAGTAAAGATGTAAGTGAAATTCCCTATGATGGGAAATGTGAAGAGATTGTCTCTTTGGAGTGTCATTGGATGCTCAATGTGGTATGGGATTCATGATGGAGTCCCGGTGTGCAAGTCATACCATGGCACACATGTTGGTAATAATGTGGCAATTGAAATTGTCCTGGGTTTCCCTTTGTGGATTGAATCCTAAGAGGTGTTGCTCTTGGAAGTCCCAGGCGAGCACTGCTCGAAGTTGATAACGTATCTGGTGGTCCTGATGCGCTGAATGCATGGACTGTTGGTCCTGATGCGCTGAATGCATGGACTGTTAAGTGAGGGCACTCTTGGTGTCATAGTGAAATATTGAGAGAAAAGTGATGCTATGTTAAGGAAGTGGATCTTCCACAGTGTTGAGCATGGTTGCTATGAGTCATGATGGACAATGGATTAGGACTGTACCAAACATGGGTACTGTAGGAATTGAAAGTTTTGTGTCAAAATATGAAAAAGATGCCGAGATCATGTGAGGAGGATTATTCTATGGACTAAGACTAATGACTAGTCAAGTGAAATGAGTATATTGTTGAGAAAAGAACCATATTGGAAAATTATAGTGGATGGTGCAAAAGTAAGATAGGACTAGTATACCATTATGTATCTATATAAGAATCTGTTTGCCGTTATATACGGATTTGATGTGAATGTGTTCATCCTTGTGTGGCTTATATGCCCTGAGTATATGGCTATCTCCGTATGGATTATGTTCCCGGAGATTATTATTATTATTTGTATATAAGTAATGTAGGTGAGGTAGAACCTTGAGTTAGTGGGACTGTTAGTGCAGCCTATGGCATGTTACCTCTTCTTGCGTGAATTATAAGGACAGATTCTCTGATTGGTGGGGCATTGCACCTGGGGCCCTTAGGACAGCAAGAGCTCGAGGGGTTAAACCTAAGGATGTTCTTACCCATTGCATTAGAGGATTGTATCTTGTGAGGAACGCAAGAGGTGAAATTTTGGATAACTGTAAGTGAACAGTAATATGCCTAATATGATGAAATGTGAGAGGTGCCATGAGATGGCAGTTTGAATTATGAATGTGAGCACTCGGGGATGTGCATGAGTGTATACCAAGGGGGGTAGTATGAATTGTGGTTTTACGGAAGATGTGGAATGAATTATTGGATTGTCACCCTATGTGAAGGGAATGGAAAGTTGATTAGTATTGATGATTGAGTCAAAGTTTTATGGAAAGGCTTGTAAAGGTGAGATGTGAAGATGAGTTGGTGGCCTGAGTGGCCAAGGATTTTAATAAGTGATAAATTGTGATGTAGTCAAGTAAAAGAGTGTGGTACGGATTGTTAAATATAATGGTATTGGTGAAATAAAAGGTTGAAATCTTTATCCTGGTGGTAGAGTCCCTGATGGAGTTGTATAGACGGAAATTATTGTGAGAGATGTGTTGAAAATACACAATGTTGATGTTGTTTGTGACTAGGTACCAAGATATATGGTTGAGTGTGCTGGTAGTGCTGTGAATAGTCCGAGAGACTTGTGTAACAACTGATATGAAATTATGAAAGTAATGATAATGATGGATTTAGTTCCTTGGCATGATAAATAGGCTTTGAAAATCCCTATGTGATGGGACAGATATGAGAGAGAGATGATATGTGACCTTGGAGTGATACATACTGGTTGAATGAAATGATAATGAAGGTGAGGTGTATTGATGAAAGGATAATGATGAAGGTGAGGTGTATAGAATGAAATACATGTGGAATTGATAACATGAGTATGGAACGGTAATTAAAGAAAATTGTTAATGGAAATCTTAGGCATGTTGCCTTTAAATTGAGAAATTCATGATGAACTATGTGTTAAGTTTTGATATGATTATTTGAAGTTGTAAGTATGATCTAATGTATGAAAGTTAATGAGTGAATTCGTAATTGGAAGCGTTGAAATGACTGATGAGAGGTATGAATTGTAATGTATGGTCCATTGGGGACCAGATAAAGGTCTTGAGAGAGTGATTCGCCATTGTGTTTTGGTGAAGTTGGTGGACTTGTAAGGATAAATTGACTGTTGAGCACAAAGATGGTGCTTGTTAAAGATAAAGTGTTGAGGTGAAATTGTACGTTATAGGTTAAGAACATGAGAAAAGCAAAATGTGGAAATACGAGTTGTGGCTAGGTGCCAAAAATGGGGATTTGTCCCTCAGAAAATAAAAGTATAGTGAGCGTGAACTGGATGATTACTCGGTGAATTGCACTGAGAGGCTGTGAGATTCCATAATAGTGTTTAATGTGGAATAAGAAATGTGAAAGAGATTGATGACAAGAGTTAATACTCCGTGGAGATAGAATTCAAAGAAGGAAAATCGTGGCTGTATTGTACCAGTAAGTAATAGTTGCCTGTGTGGCACAGATTGAATAGGATGTAGCATAACCCTATGGATATATAGGTTGATATGTTAATTTGGTAGGAAAACCTGCCAAGAGAAAATATGGGCTATATGTGCTTGGTAGCCTGACTTGTGAAAAGAAAGTGAAAAGAAATTGAAAGAAATTGGCTTGGTAAAGCATTGATAGTGCACAACTGTGTGGTGCACTCCGGTTGTTCACATGTGGTGTCACCGGTTGAGATTGAGATTGGGAAGGACTTGAGGTCTCCCATTGGGCCTTTGAAAGGCAAGACTATTGTGAAATGTGGCTGAAAAGCCAAAAGATAAAAAAATGTAAATAATTATTTTGGTGTCCGCGCACTGGATGAAGCTTCTTGGGTACGGGGGACTGAGATTCTCTGGCTGTATCCCGAGTTAGCATATGTGCATAGTTGATTTTGCGGACAAAATTCCTAAAAGGTGGGGTGAATATAACACCTCGGAAAATTAAATGTGAAATTATGTGATAAAATATGGGTTTAAGAGGGAAGGATTAGTGAAAATCCGAGAATTAGGGCCAAAATGGGCAAAAAGGGCAAAATGGTAATTTGCCAAAAACGTGAACCGAGGCATGAAAAATGGAGTTAGAGATTTTATATGACAAAAATAATGTTGGAAATGGAATCAGGACGGAAAATTGAGTGAGTAGGCAAAATTGTGAAAAAGTGATGAATAGTGATTTTTTAGTGTTAAATACTGCGGTACGAGTGTACCGATAAGTGTGAAATTTTTATCAATATTTTGAGGAAAGAAAAATATGTCATGGACTGGAAAAATGTGTAGATTAAGAATTTGTGATCATAATTTTTATCGGGATTAAAGTTAAAACGCGTGTGGGACCCGCGGGTGGTTTAAGTGACTTGAAAGTCACAAATGCATAGCATTCTCTCCCCTCCCTCTCTTCTTTTTCCCGTGGAGGTGCAGCCTCCATGGCCAAAAATGGCTCCAAATCCCTTTTCTTGGTAACTTGCTCATTTCTCAACCAAATCAAGTGATCTTTGGCTTGAAACTTGATGCAAACAACCTTCCAAAGCCATTGGTAACACTTAGAAGCCTTGAATCAACCTCCTTGCTGCGTTTTTGAGCAAAATCAGATTCGACCCACTTGAGTTTTTGGTGTTTTCTTGGAGTTTTGATCTTCTAATGGTTTAGTGAAGCCTTGGTGGTGATCATACAACACATTGTGAGTATATTTGTGGTATTTTTATGGTTGAATTCATAGATCTAGAAATTTGTGTTCAAACCTTTGATTTTAGATGTGTGATGATAGAGAGCCCAAATGGAAAAATGCTATTAGATGAAAATGCCTTAGAATGATGCATGAAAGCTAGAAATGCTATGATAAATTTTGGTGAAAAAGTTAGGTTTTTAACTTAGGAAAATTTGTGGAATTTCATGAAAATTGGTATGTGGTGTAATTGGATAATTGAATGATGGACCATTGGTATAGGTTGATAATATGATTACATGATTAGTGTGAGTGTTAAAATGAATTGAAAAGCCTTGGGGCATACCTTTTTGAGGAATCCGAATTATGATGAAAATTGAGGAAAAATGATATAAAAATGATGTAGTGGAAGTTGAATGATTGAAAATGATGTTTAATTGGATGATAATATAGTGTGGTAAAGTGGAATGAGAAGAAAGAATGTGTGATTCATGGTGTAATTGGTAAATTAATCTATAAAAGAGATTGAAGTAAAATGGTATGGAAATATAGCCTTTGGCCTAGGTGATTTAAATGATGATTAATTGTGTAAATGAATGGTTTACATTGGAATTGTATTGATAATCATGTTGTGGATTATCTAGGTTGCCTCTTTTGGACGCTTTGGAAGCGGGTAAGCTTGGAGCTTACGTTTGGAGCATGGGCTCGGTATTGAGGTAACCTTTGGAACTGGGGTTTAGCCCTTGTGTGCTCCACCACACCTAGTGGATGGTTGTGGTTGGATTATGTGATTATGGCATTGTGTGATTGTGTGCTTGTATGCATATTGCTGATTTTGTGAAAATTGTTTGGTCACTGGCCAGTTGACGTGTGTGGAGTTTGGACATCCGCTGGGTTCGTCCTTGTGAGAATGCCAGTCGGGTTTTGCCGTGGAGTCGACTCTGGGAGCGGCGCCAGGATGATCCAAACGGGGACGTCCGCCGGATAGGGCTCATGAGGAGTTCCGGTTGGGTATTGCCATGGAGTCTTCTCAACCATGGGAGAGGCGCCAGGACTGTCTCGGGAGTTATATGATGGAGTCCTTGAACATGAATCCATGAGTGGATGTTCTTGGGTTGTCTCCAGTTGATGGGTGATATTGCATTGCTTGCATATTATATGATGTTGTATTTGCACATTGAGTGAGCCATGGGGTGGAGAAACCTCCAGGGCCCTTGGTTTACTGAGATATATTTATATATCTCACCCCGTGTTGTGGGGCATCATTTCAGGTCAGGTTGAGCCTGGAAGAGTGGAGCATGAGGTGCATGTTGGAGGCACCATGTGATGAGCATTGGATAGGGACACATCTTGCATATGATGTATGCTTTAGACTTAGGTCATGAATCTATGCATGTTGAAAATGCCATGCTTAGTACGCTCATGAATACATGTTAGATCCTTCAATATGATGTATATGTAGGACATGAGTATATATTGTATATTTGAGTGAGCATGGGACTTGTCCATTGCCACATTCATTGTATTAGAAGCCTTGGTGAATATGTTGTAAAATGGACCATATTTGATGTAAAATGGCCATTATATTAAAGACTATGTAAATGTTGCATAATTGAATGAAAATGCATGTTTGAAGGGCCTAGGGCCTACATAAGAGTATGTTTAAGTGTTGTGTGGAGTACTAAGATGTTAGGGATGGATTACACAACCTTATTGGGGCTTAAAATGCTGTAATCTGTCACTTTTACTGCATAGTAATCGATTACCCAAGCATGGTAATCGATTACCATGCAACAGGGGACGAAAAATTAGCTACTGTCTTCACTGGTAATCGATTACTGAGCTTTGGTAATCGATTACCATGTGAGGTAATCGATTACCCAAAGTTGGTAATCGATTACCAGAACAGAGGATGTCAAAATTTGGCTACTGCCTCATTTTTGACAGGTGGTAATCGATTACCACCCACTGGTAATCGATTACCACAGTGAAAATTTTGAAAATTCATGTTTTTCTGGACTAAAAGAAAGGGGTTTAACTTGATGGGTAGAACTCCACATGGTGCGTGGTTTGAAACCACGCGTAACTAATGTAAAGGGGTAGAACTTGGTAAGATATGAAATTAAGTTGATGGGTTTAAATGAGTTGAATAAAAAGAAAGAGTAGTGGTGTTGTTAAGCTGAATGCTTCCGCGTATTGCATTTACAATTATGGTGTTGTTTTAATTGATTACGGAAAAGTTGATGGTTATAAAAAGGAATATGATAAAAAGAAAAAGTTTACCCGTAATTTAATTAACCCAATTACTGTGATTGTAACTGCGCTTAATATCATAATCAATGTTAACAATACCGGTACGTAACGGGCTGTTACAGTACCTATCCCAGGCATTACCCTGTTCCAGTGTGCAAGCTCTCAACATATCCTCAAGTGTCTGTATGGTCCTCTCAGTCTGACCATCAGTCTGCGGGTGATAAGCAGTGCTCAGTCGAAGCTGAGTGCCAAAAGCCTGCTGCAAAGCTCCCCAAAATCGTGAAGTAAACTTCGGGTCCCGATCACTCACAATGCTAATCGGTATCCCATGGAGTCTAACAATCTCCTTTACATACAGTGTAGCCAACTTCTCTGTGGTGTAGTCTATTCGTACTGGTAAAAAGTGTGCAGACTTCGTGAGTCGGTCCACAATAACCCAAATCGAATCATAACCAGCTTGAGTTCTCGGCAATCCAACAACAAAATCCATTGAAATACTCTCCCATTTCCATTCAGGTATATCCAGCGGCTGAAGTAATCCAGCAGGTTTCTGATGCTCTATTTTCACTTTCTGGCAAACCAAACACTTAGACACGTACTCAGCAACATCCCTTTTCATCCCAGGCCACCAGAACTTCACTTTCAAATCTTGATACATCTTTGTGGCACCTGGGTGGATAGCATATTGACCCTTATGGGCCTCAGTCATAACTTCCTCTGCAAGTTCCTTGGGCACAACAATCCTGCCCTGATATAATAGTAGTCCTTGTTCATTCACAGATATGCCACTCTGGCCTTTCAAATACTTTATACTTTCATTGCGGATCTGAGTCTCTTTAATCTTCTCGTGCAGCTCGTTCTCAATCCGAGTCAACTCCATATCACACATTCTTCCTGCAAAGAAATCCGTTATTTTCATATCACGGAATTGCTCAATCACTTCATTATCCCACATCATCATATGAGATAAGTTAACAGACTTCCTACTCAATGCATCTGCCACAACATTAGCCTTTCCCGGGTGGTATTTCAGCTCAAAGTCATAATCTTTTAAAAATTCAACCCATCTACGCTGTCTCATATTCAGCTCCTTCTGATCAAACAAATATTTCAAGCTTTTATGGTCGCTGAACACAGCAAACTTCATCCCATACAGAAAATGCCTCCAAATTTTCAAGGCAAACACAATAGCAGCCAATTCTAAGTCATGCGTCGGATAATTTTCTTCATGCGGCCTTAACTGCCTAGACGCATATGCAATCACTTTTCCTTCCTGCATCAATACGCTCCCTAAACCTTTCTTAGAAGCGTCACAATATAATACAAACTCACCCTCCGGATCAGGTAGAGTCAACACCGGAGCAGTAGTCAATTTCTCTTTTAGTAGCAGAAAACAGTCCTCACATTCCTGGGTCCACACAAAAGGAGTATCCTTTCGTGTCAATCGAGTCAACGGTAGAACCATTGCAGAAAATCCCTGTATAAATCGGCGATAATAGCCTGCAAGCCCCAGAAAACTTCTAATTTCAGTCACAGTCTTAGGTCGTTCCCAGTCACTCACTGCTTCAATCTTGCTTGGATCCACTGCAACACCGCTTGCAGAAATAACATGACCCAAAAATTGCACCTCAGATAACCAGAATTCACACTTAGACGGTTTAGCATATAATTTCTTGTCTTTCAACACCTGCAACACAGTCCTCAAATGATCAACGTGCTCCTCCTTACTCTTAGAATAGATTAAAATGTCATCAATGAACACAATTACAAACTGGTCCAAATACGGTTTGAAAATGCGGTTCATATAGTCCATGAACACCGCTGGGGCATTAGTAAGCCCGAAAGGAATCACTTGATACTCAAAATGTCCATATCTGGATCGGAAAGCTGTTTTAGGTACATCCTCCGGTTTAATCCGAATCTGGTGATATCCGGACCGGAGATCAATCTTTGAAAATACACAGGCATCCCTCAATTGATCTAATAAATCATCAATACGCGGTAATGGGTACCGGTTCTTAATAGTCACTTTATTCAGCTGTCGGTAGTCAGTGCAAAATCTCATGCTACCATCCTTTTTCTTTACAAATATCACCGGTGCTCCCCACGGAGACACACTCGGCCTAATAAAATTCTTCGCAGACAATTCTTCAATGTGTTTCTTCAATTCAGCCAACTCAAGTGGCGACACCTGGTATGGAGCCAAGGAGATCGGCCCCACACCAGGCAATAAATCAATCGAGAATTCAATCTCTCTCTGGCGGAAATTCCGGTATCTCCAGCCTTCAAGGCTTTCACAGTTTGACTTACAGACAAATACAGAGACGGACAAACAGACGGCCTCTCGTGAGATAGCAACAACCTCTTTCCGCAGCAATCAATCATTGCGCAGTTCCGAGACAACCAATCCATCCCCAAAATCAAATTGACAGAGGCCAGGGGTAAGATAATTAAATCAATGGTGTAACCCCTGCCTAAATAAGTGAACTTTACATCTTCACAAATCCAAGACGACTCACTAACCTCGCCTGTAGCAGTAGTAATACGCATCGGAGGAACCATCCGTGTTACCTTTAAGTCCAGCGCCTTAGCCACATAGTCCGCCACAAATGAATGTGTCGCTCCCGAATCAAACAACACAGATAAATCAACATTAGAGAGAAAAATTATACCTTTAACCAAATTTGGAGCCTTTTCAGTACGTTGCGCATTAGTAGTATAAACTCGTCCCACAGTAGGAACAACAGCAATAGGAGTAGCAGTAGTAGTAGTAGCTGGCGGCAAGGCCTGCAGATTCGCAGCCTGCCCCGAAGAAGACGGACAATTTCTAGCAAAGTGGCCATTCCGACCACATTTATAACAAGCCGACGGATCAGCACCACACACACCTTTGTGGTATTTCCCACACTTCCCACATCGTGGGGTAAAATATCTGTCCGAAGCACCACCACCACCAGTGTTTCCACCCCTCTTGAACTGACCAGGAGGCTGCCTCACATGCAACCCCCTACCCCTGTTGTTATTGTTGAAACCTCCTCTATTAATGTTTCCAGAAGGACCAGGTGTCCTCTTAACTTCTTGCTCTTTTACCTTATCCGATTTTGGATACCTCCCATAGACAGTCTCGACCCTCTTACATTGGGTCACCAAATCAGCAAAGTTTCTCACCGCCGTATTAGACATCCTCTTAGCAATCTTCTCACTCAGCCCTCTTTGAAATTTAGCTGATAAGAATTCCGGAGTAGGTAGAGTACCTCCATAATTAGCAAACTTGACAAGTTCATTGAATTTCGCCACATAGGCATCAACAGTCATCACTCCCTGTACCAGATTATCAAATTCACCTTGCTTTGCCTCCCGAACATCACGGGGAAAATATTCTTCATGAAATAATCCTTCAAACATAGTCCAAGTAAGGACCTCTCCCTGAATAACAAACGGGCGAGACACATTGTCCCACCACTCCTGGGCATCACCCTCCAGCATATAGACAGAATACAATAACTTCTGCGGATCTTGGCATCTCAAAACCTGAAAAATCTTGTCCATGCCCCTCAACCAAGCAGTAACCTCCTTTGGGTCCCTTGACCCCAGAAATGCGGGTGGCTTATGTTTCCTAAAAGATATGAGCCTACGCTCATCGTCAGCATTATCAAGCACCTGCCCAGCAGCCCCAGTAGATTGGGCAACAGATGACGGATCAGGAACATAACTAGGGTCAGTAGTAGTATGATGACTAGCCTCACCAGTGTGGTGACTAGCCCCACTCTCCCCCTGTTGGGGAGTAACGGATGGCGTCGGTGTAGGAGTCACCGTAGCCGTGTGTGGAGGTGTATTCTCCCTCCTAGGACGACCTCTATCCGCCCTCATCTCAGCCATAAAGGCCTGCATCATATCCTGATTAGCTTTCATCAGGTTCTCAGTCATATTCCTGTTTGCAGCCGTTTCCTCCTGCAGAGCATTCAGTGCTGCAGTGACCGGATCCGGTGGCAAAGGACCTGCACCACGTGCCCCACGGCGACCTCGTGCCCTACTCATGATATCTGTACATGTAACACAAAGGAATGAGTTGATCAGACCCACACTGAGGAATCACATATACATTAATCATAAACAGTTCACAGATAGCTATGACACACAAGATACAACATACACAAACAATCAGAGTTCCCTAAACAAAACTGCTCTGATACCATAAAATGTAACAGCCCGTTGTACACCGGTATTGTTAACATTGATTATGATATTAAGCGCAGTTACAATCACAGTGATTAGGTTAATTAAATTACGGGCAAATTTTTCTTTTAACATATTCCTTTTCTTTTACATCAATACATTCTCCGTAATCAATTAAAACCACACTATAATTGTAAATGCCATTTGCGGAATCATACACTTTCTAACATCATAGATCTTTCTTTTATTTCAATTCATTTAAACTCACCATCTTACTCTCTCATTTTACCAAGTTGTAGTCCTTTACATTGTCTATGCGTGGTTTCAAACCACGTCTCATTTGGAGTTCTACCCATCAAGTTATACCCCTTTCTTTTAGTCTAGAAAAACCTGAATTTTCGAAATTTACACTGTGGTAATCGATTACCAGTGGGTGGTAATCGATTACCACCTGTCAAAAATGAGGCAGTAGCCAAAATTCTTCATCCTCTGTTCTGGTAATCGATTACCAACTTTGGGTAATCGATTACCTCACATGGTAATCGATTACCAAAGGCCGGTAATCGATTACCAGTGCAGACAGTAGCCAATTTTTCGTCCCCTGTTGCATGGTAATCGATTACCATGCTTGGGTAATCGATTACTATGCAGCAAAATGACAGATTACAGTAGTTTTGAGCCCAAGAAAGGTTGTGTAATCCATCCCTAACCCCTTGGTACTCCACATAACACATAATCATGTCCTAATGTAGGCTCTAGGCCCTTCCATCATTCAATTTCCTTAAGTTAAACATCATTTACAACATTCTCAAAATAATGGCCATTTACATGCAAATATGGACCATTTTTACAACATTACTCATCAAAACTTCAAGGCTATGAATGTGGCAATGGACAAGTCCCATGCTCACTCAAAATATACAGTTATCCAAGCCATGAATAATAAAACATAACAAGACTTAGCATATGACCATGAACACTAACAAAAGCATGGAAATGGCATCATGCAATATGTTCATGACCTAAGTCTCAAAATACTAATGGTATGCTATGTGCACTCCATAAACTCCTCCAAGAGGTCATGCAATCCAATGCACCGCATGCCAATCCAACGTCCACTACACGGGCTTCTTGCCCGAAGCTCCTCCCGGCTCATAGTGACCTGAAATGTGGTCCCACAAACACGGGGTGAGATATACGGATATATCTCAGTAAACCAATGGAGCTAGAGGCTCTCTCCACTCCATGGCTCACTAAAATGTATCAAAATGACATAATATGATATGCAAGTAAAACAATATCACCATCCACCTGGAGACACCCAAGAACATCCACTCATGGATTCATGTTCAAGGACTCCATCATATAACTCCCGAGACAGTCCTGGCGCCTCTCCCATGGTTGAGAAGACTCCATGGCAATACCCAACCGGAACTCCTCATGAGCCCTATCCGGCGGACGTCCCCCGCTTGGATCATCCTGATGTCGCTCCCAGAGTCAACACCATGGCATCTCCAACTGGCATTCTCCCGTAGGACGAACCCAGCGGATGTCCAAACCAACACACGTCAACTGGCCAGTGACCAAACAATTTTTCACAAAATACAAGCAATATGCATACAAGCACACAATCACATCATGTCATCACTACATAATCCAACCACAACCTTCCTCTAGGTGTGGTGGAGCTCACTAGGGATTAAACCCAAGTTCCAAGAGTTTACCTTAACACGAGCAACACCGTTCCAAACGTATGCTCCAAATCAACTTTTCACAATTCCAACCGTGTGAGGCACCCTACAACAATCATTAAATCCCAATTACACAAAACTCATTTTTCATCAAAATTCCTCAAATTCCTCTAAGTTAAAAACCTATATTTTTCACCAAAATTTAACATAGCATTTCTAGCTTACAAACATGATTCTAAGACCTTTTCATCTAATAGCATTTTTGCATTTGGGCTCTCTATCATCACACATCTAAAATCAAAGCTTTGAACACAAATTCATAGATCTAAGAAATCAACTATCCAAAAGATCACAAATATACTTACAATGTGTAGTATGATCACCACCAAGGCTTCACTAAACCCTTTGAAGATCAAAACTCCAAGAAATCTCCAGAAACACTAATGGGTCGAATCTGAGTTGCTCAAAAACGCGGCCAAAGAGATGGATTCAAGGCTTCTAAGTGCTACCAATGGCTTTGGAAGGTTGTTTACGATAGATTTCAACACCAAAATCAAGCGATTCGGTGGAGAAACGAAGAAATGGGAAGAAAAGTGAAGAAATGGTGAAAATGGCTTCTTGGCTCCTTTTTCTCACAGGGGCGCACGGGTAGTGGAGAGGAAAAAGAGGGAAAGAAAGAAAGAAAAGGAGGTGGGGCCAAGTGACTTCGGTCACACGGGTCCCACACGCGATCTAACTTTAACTCCGATAAAATTTCCGATCACAAATCCTTAATCTAAATATTTTTCCAGTCCATGACATATTTTTATTTCTCCAAAATATTGATAAAAATTTCACACCTATCGGTACACTCACACCTCAGTATTTTAACACTAAAATTTCACTATTCATCAATTTTTCCCAAATTTGCCTATTCACTCAATTTTCCGCCCTGATTCCATTTCCAGCATTACTTTTGTCATTTGAAATCTCTAACTCAATATTTAAGCCTCATAACACATGGTTGGCAAATTACAATTTTGCCCTTTTTGCCCCTTTTGGCCATAATACTTGGATTTTCACTAATCCATCAACTTTCATTTCACAATATAACATTAAAATAAACATTTAAATATATGAGGTGTTATATGATGCGCGTATGTGATAAATAAATCAATTTACTCAAAACTAGAGAAAAAAAAGGGTGTACAACTTCATTCATCACAATTTAAATAAACATCGTGGAGTTAGACAGACATGTAAGTTCCAGTATCACCCATCTGAATTTTGAACTTCAAACTTAAAAGGATACAATCAAACCACTAAGATTTTTAAAATGCTTAAAAGATAGCAACAAAGAATCATCCTGATAAGTTAGAATGAATAAAACTTACGGAAAACTGATTTGCTAAAACTGGTTTCTCTTCACATACTATAGGGAATAGTTGCCAACGCTGAAATTCACCTCTAAAACTTCTTCCAATGCTTCCTGCACTGAAGATCAGTTTGTCAACAACAAAAACAATGCATATTATAGACCTAACTTATCAAATAATGTTCTGGACAAACACAAATCAAGCAAATATTAGATGATATAACAACCCTAATTAGTAAATTAAGGGAAATGAATTAATTAGGTGGTTAATTAGATTAAATACTTATTCAATGAAATTGTGAGAGTTAAATTAATAGACTCATGTGATAAATAATAAGAGAATATAGTTTATGTCATACAAGTCTAATGGATCCAAAAATAATCATTAGATATGATAAAAAAATATATATATATCAATGTCATGATGGAGTAAGTTTGGGTTTACCTTGGTAATTAGGCCTTCTTGTTCTTGTTTTATTTTTGTGGGTCGTAGACTTTAGGAAAAGAACAACAAACAAATAGTTTGGGCCTTTTTTATATAACCAATGAGTATGTGAGTTGTTAGACAAAAAAAGAAAAGAAGGAAAACTAATACTACTTGGCCCCAACCAAATCACCTAGGCGGTCCCTTTTTTTTTTTTCTTTTCCACGCGTTCTCCTTCTTTTTTCTTCCTTAGCTTGTGACTTTCAATGGAGAAAGGGCAAGAGAGAGCTTGATGAGTTAGTCACCATTTAATCTAGACTCCAACATAGAAAAGGTAGCTTAGCACCCCACCATCCTAACCCACCATTTTTCTAACCTTGGGAAGCTACAAATATGTTCCTTTCTCCTCTAGACAGCAGCCCCTGCACTTGGAAAAGAGGGAGGAAATAGATTGATTTCATAGTTCTAAGCTTAGGGAAGTCATCACTAGTTCTTGGTTAGGTTATCTAAGGTATTAAACCTTCACTTCCTTGATTAAATTCTTAGAAATGATGATGATATTACATGATATAGGGCTGTTTATGATGTGTTTTACATTAATTATTTGATGATTTTTATGTATGGTTGTTGGTTGTTTAAAGATTTGATGTAAAGTTAAACATAGGAAAGCTTTAAATTAGCAAAGGAAATTGTTGTGAGTACAAGGAACCAATTGGCCAAGGCATGAAAATTTATGTAAACCAAGTGTTTGTTAAAATGTCTAGGTGAAGCTATGATTTTTATTTGATCAAATAAGGATAGGTTTAATAAATATTGAGTGAAAGTTAAAAGAAACCCTTTGAATTCTAGTGTAAGCAACACATCCACACACTTTATGATTAGTGAGGATTGTTATATTAATTATGAAAGTTGATATAAAGGATGATAGGAACATATATGGTGGATGAACAAAGTAAGCTATAATGTGATTAAGTGGTGCCAACCATGTGTTCGATAGATTGCCTAAAAGAAATATTGATTTCAAGTGGTTGTTTGATGGTTGCTCTAATTAAATTAAGTGAAAATTGTGAAGAAAGTTTGTAGAATTATATATAGGCCAATTCGGCCAAGTGAGGTAAGATACACAAAACATATGATTAATCTTGTTCCTATGTGATAAAGTAGGACCTTAAGATCATACCCCAAGTGAAAGTGCCTTGTAAGAAGCCTTATTTGGTGAGATATTCCCCTTCCATGGTTGCAACCTCAAGGCTGTCAACGGAGTTTTGTGGACTGCCTTCTTTATTTCTTGTTGGAGAAAGTATTCTAGCTTCTAGAGAAGTTAATTAAGGTATGTAAACTCATCTTTAATGGCTGTAATCATGGCTGGAAAATAGATTTATAATGTGTTTTGGATGAATTTTATGGAGGTTAAAGGATGTTTGTATGTTGGAATTTAATTGGTTCAAGGTTTGTTGTTATTAGATGATGAATTCTTCTAGTTGTATGCTACAAAAAAATCTGCACATGAGGTAAATTAAGGAACCCCATATGGTTTGACCTTTATGTGTAAAAAGATGCACACTAGGTGTTTGTAATAATGCTTAAGAGAAATCAAGAATTAAGAAGGTGTTGTGATGAATTAAGTTGAAGAAAATGATGTAAATTTCACTAGATTTTAGTGATATCCCTATAGGGAAAATCTACCCTATGAATGATGAATGGTATGGAAGTGATTACATAGGTTTGTAATGAGGTAGGCATAAGTTAAAAATGCATGAGAATTGATTAAATCATGATACAAAGAGTTTGAATTGAAAATAATCCTTGAATCCTTTGTTTTTGGATGCCTCGGCCCTTGTAGAAACTTAAGGGTTGATATTATTGTGAAGTTGTCAACAAAGATTAGAGTAGGTTAGATAATTTGTTGAAGATTAAATCCATAAAGAACCAATTTAGAATCTTTGGAAAAAGTGTTAGCTCTAGGAACCTACACGTGTGATTTTCGGCCCTCTTCATCAAACTGTGTGAGAGTGGTGTTTGAATACTTGTTTAAGTAAAATCTTTAAGGTATGGTTTTATAAGGTGCAATGGATTCACTTCTTGGTTAATTAAGAATCTAAAGCTCATAAGTTTCGTATGAAAGTGTTATCTATTTTATAAGAACAATTATGTAGTTAAATTAAAGGATGTTAGTTATGTGGAGTTAATAGAAATTTTATGTAAGAAATATTTGTATGAAAATCAAGTTAATTTGGTTAAGTATGGCAATGAAAGGATTGTATATATGTTTATATATAGAATTCGGCAATGAAGGAATAATGGGCATAGATTGTGTGTTTTCAATTCAAGTAATTGATTTATAGTATTTTCCTAAAATAAGTATGATTCAAATGGTTTAAGATGCGTGAAGCTTTGTTAAAAGTGTATGAAATGTCAACTATAAATTAGTAAATTAATTAACTAGTTGAGGGTCTAAGTTATGAACTATAAACTAAGTTGTAGACTTGTGGCATGGCATGAACTGTCAAGGGAAATAGAGTTGTCAAGTTTGTTATGACATAATTTATACGGATTTCAAGTAATGTATGTTTCATTGGAAATTAATGGTACTTTTATATGTACGGTAACAGAGTGTAATCAGACGAAGTAGGTGGACGAACAACTTGTAGACAACAAAGTGTACGGGTATTAAATAGCAAGTTAGCAGCAGGAAATAGGTGACAGGTAAGCTTTCGGTTTAGGAGTCTTCTCTGTCTTTAGTTTTTCCACCATGATCAGTGGCGATTATGGTTTCCGTATGGATATAATTGTTGTTAATATTGATACTTTGCATAGTTGCATTCATATAGTGCATGCATATGACATTATTTATGTTATGACAAGTTAATATGATATGATCTTCAATGAGATAAAGCCTTGGAAGTGTAAGTTATGGTTTTCTGAACAGAGGAAACATTTATGGATATGATCACAGTGTATATAAGGTACAACAGAGGAAACTTTAGTTCTCTGATCATTATGAGTATGTTATTGAATATGATACGATATTACGAATATAAGATGAAAGCCTTATTTATACATAAGACATGAACATAATTAAGATTAATAAGAAAGCACGTTATAAGAATAAATGAGAATCATCAGAAACATATATGACACAGAAATTCTAATATGGATTATGTGGTGTTATCTATGTCTTGGTACTTGATATTTTCTGGTAGGAAGTGGACCCTTGGGTGGAGACTGCTCCATAAACCCAAAGTTTATTGAGATTCATTCTCACCCCGCGTTATGGGGACATATTTCAGGTATCGCAGCAGTTGACGATCGTTCTCGGGGCAAAAGGCCCGTGGTTGAGGAGTAGATCTGAGCGTGGATGTTGCATGCTTATTGATTCTGTTGTAATTATATGTACACTGTGATGTATTATTGTGTTTATGTGAGTTGATGTAGGATGTTGTAGTTATGACACATAGCCACCTTTTAATGTGATATATGTAGATTTATGGGTCATGCATGTGTACTACTATATATGATATGGAATTGTTGTATATTGTGGGTTGTAAGAGCCCCAAGGCATTTCTGGTCCTTGTGTGTGCCACCCACTGATTATTAGGTACCATTTGAGGTCATTGACCACTTGTACAAATTTCGGGATTTTAGGAAAAACAAAGGAAACTCTGACGAATTTTCTGTAGAATTGGCAGATTTTGATGAACTTTGGGAGAGCATATCTCCCTCCATAGAGGTCCGATAGGGACGTACCATACGCCGTTTTGAAGCTTGAGATGTCCCCTACATTGTGTCAAAATCTTAGAATTTTATGAGTTGTACGCAGCCCTGTGGTGTCCAATGAACGTTGCTGCCCTGTTTTGCCCTGCACTTGGGGGCTATTCTGGACCATTTTGGGAATTTTATTCCCGCTTCGTTTCTTAGTAAAATTAAGCGTATGATATATCAAATTGAAGATTGAGGTGTCTAGTATATGGTGTAAAAATTTTAGAGCAAATGAATGAGTGGTTTAGGTGCAGAAATTCAAGGAGTGTAGGACGTGTGGAGCTGTTTCGGGGTTGGTTGGCAATTTTGCTTGTCCAACTTCAAACGGCGATAACCGGAGCAAACGAGCTCAGAACCAAGCATGTGATAGCTTTCTAGAAAGGTAATTAAGTAATAAAAAAATATAGCAAGGTATGAGAGACTGAATTTTTACTGTGCATCCGCAATAATTTAGAGACCGAACCCTGTTCGGGTGTGTAGAAAACACAAAAGTGTGAAATTGGCTAAGTGGGTTTATGGGAACCCCTTAGTGTCTTATTATAATTAAAGTAAACTATTAATATAGTATAGATAAGTATTCCGCAAGAGTTTACAGTTACGGTCACAGCTTTTAATTATTACGCTTTTATGTTTCAACTGCTCGCGTAATAATCGGAAAAAGTTTATTCGCATTTTTATAAATGAATTGCTGTGATTGTAACTGCGCTTAATATCATAATCAATGTTAACAATACCGGTACGTAACGGGCTGTTACATTTTATGGTATCAGAGCAGTTTACGAGGGAACTCTGATTATGTATGGCTGTATGTTGTGTTTCATAGCTATCTGTAAACTCTTTATGATTATTGTATATGTGATTCCTCAGTGTGGGTCTGATCAGCTCATTCTTTTGTGTTACATGTACAGTAATCATGAGGGGGATTCGTGGTGGCCGTGGGACACGAGCTACAGATCCTCCACCACCTGATCCGGTTACTGCAATTTTGAATGCTCTACAAGCGGAGATGGCTGCTAATAGAACAATGACAGAGAGCCTGATGAAAAATAATCAGGACATGCTACATGCCTTCATGAATGAGATGAGGGCTGAGAGAGCTCAGCATAGGAGGGATGATTCTCCTTCTCACACGACTACGGTGACTCCTACACCTACGCCTTCTATTACTCCCCAACAGAGGGAGAGTGGAACTAGTCTCCACACTGGTGAGGCTAGTCAGCCTACTAATTTTGTTGAGCCATCTATCATTGCTGAGCAGTATGACGACGGTGTTATTGAGGAGAGGAGACTTATTTCTTTTCGTAAACACAAGCCTCCTACTTTTCTGGGGTCAAAGGACCCGAAAGTGGTCACTACTTGGTTGCAGGGTATGGATAAAATTTTCCAAGTTATGAGATGTCGTGACCCTCAGAAGTTTCGATACTCTGTTTATATGCTAGAGGGAGATGCCCATGAGTGGTGGTGCAACGTTTCTAGGCCTTTTGTGATATAGGGGCAAGAGCCTACTTGGGACCTATTTGAGAAATTGTTTCATGAGCAATACTTTCCTAGGGATGCTAGGGAAGCGAAGCAGGGTGAATTTGATTGTCTGGTCCAAGACTCTTTATCTATTGATGAGTATGCTGCAAAGTTTAATGAACTAGTCAAGTTTGCTAATTATGGTGGGACTTTTCCTACCCCAGAATTCTTATCTGCTAAGTTTCAGAGTGGACTTAATGAGAAGATTGCAAAGCGTATGTCTAATACAGCCGTGAGGGATTTTGCTGATCTGATTACCCAGTGTAAACGGGTAGAGACTGTTATAGTAGATATCCGAAATCTTCTACTTTTGGTGATG
>JAVKPL010005985.1:0-24997 GCA_032173675.1 Gastrolobium villosum | reverse complement strand
TTAACCATATGGACAACAAGCTAAATGCCTAGTTCACGCAATCCTAGCCATGTGAATAATGTTATGTGAATAAAAATTTGAAGCTCCTAGTTGATAGCTCAAAACCGAACATACATGCATAGGAAACCATGGGTTTTGTCTCTTGCTAACTATTGGTAAATTAAATCTAAGTCAGAAAATAACATAGTATCAGGAGCATGAAATTCGATTGGAAATCCTTAGTATTGGAAGCATGGAAATTACATGTGAATTATACGAAAAAATAAAAATAAAATTCTAACTTTGTACCTATTTGTTTAGGTGCGCGGCCTAAAAGAATGGACTGATTTGGTGATATAGTGACTAAGGAATTAAAGCCTCAAGGTAAGTGTTCGGTGGACTATCCTTTTGTGACTGTTAATTTAGTTCATGGATTTTTGATTTGTTGCTCATGTGTCTTAATCAAATTATGTCTGAAATTAATGGTAATCTGACTTCGAATATGACTTGTTGGAATTTCAGTTTTTGGAGACACATCATAATTCAAAATTTTGGTGTTATAGTCATGTGAACTATGATTTTCTGATTCTGAATTTTGGTCATGCTCATGAACATCATAAATCTGCATTCTGTCATGTGTGTGCGAAGCAAAACATACCATCTCATACATCATTATACATGCAGTTTGGAAACCAAAGTATTTGAGGAAATGAAGCATATGTTTGAGCATGCATCATATAGGCATCCCTCGGGTACTAGGGAGAAGGAACCGTGGCTCTGTTTGCATAGGCCTCAATTGGAATTCCCATCTGTTAGGGCCAAATGGAATCTCAATTGAGTTTAGTTAGTTAGTATATGCACATTAGTGCTATGAACATATGATATTCTGGCGTTATATACGCATTTTGTTGCATTTTGGCATCTGTTCAGGAACTATTTGATGATGTGAAAATTTTGGAAATTATGCATCTCGAGTTAATATTGTTGCATTATTGGATTTTCTGCCGCACTACTGGGATTTTTCACACCCCTTCTGGGTCTCAATTTTTATAAAATTGATGGAGAACGAAAAAGTATTTGATAGAATAACTCATGGAAATGTTCTATTTGCATTCTTCCATTTGGAAACCCTGCTGTGTGTACACTGTTTTGTTTAGTTGGTGTGCTGAATACTTTCGAATTAAATGTAATATTGTGGAGATAGGTGTGCTTTGAATTCAGGTCATGTTTCGTTGTGGGACTTTATGGTGTGTAACACCCACTCTTGTATGCATCCAAGAGGGTTGTTTGCTAAATCGTATTAGAGGTGCAACGGTAAAGAACTCAATTAATTTAAAACTTTATCAAATAACATTTAAATTGGAGACTTGAAGAAAGTCCAGGTTTGATCCTCATAAAAATAAATTGAGAAAGATGAGATCGTTTATCAATCATAAGAAATTTCAATTATAAAACCTTTTGCTGAATTTTCAACGCTTTTCAGAAAACCTTGCTGTCTTATAAAATCTGTATAAAATCGAATTTAGATGCGATAAAAAATATTCCAAGCTTCTGTAAAACTAGACATCCGGGGCATCGCGTACATATAAATTATGCGCGATTCGGAGGTGAATAGCCCCACGGAACAAGACACGTAAAACGCTTGTGAATCCTGTCCGTTTTCTGGAAACAGGCTGTAAGGCGAAGCTCACTGAAGTTCGTACAGGGTTCGTATAAAAATGAAACCTGCACAGTTTGAAAGTACATTTCCGGGGCTTCGCGTGCATATAAAATAATAGTAAATCGGAGTTTGTTTGCCCCTTGAAACATGACCCGTAAAGTACTGGTAAAACTGTTAAAATTCAGCACTTAATAAAACGTACAAAAATTCTTTTCACAAAACATTTTCCAAACAGCCGTTGTTCATATAAGACTAAACAGAGTTAAAGTAATAATTTCAACCATCATCTAAGTTTTCGAAATATACAAGAATATACAGTCATCCAATCAGTCAAACAGCAACAGTACAAGTCCATTCATCAGCAAGCAACAGCAAACATCATGTCTTCAAATACTTTTACGTCCTCCTGCCATTTAGGAAAATAGCAGCCCCGAAGGGGTGAGAATAATCCCAGTAGTGTGGCAACAAAACCAATAATATAACAGTATTAACTAGGCACAAAATCATAAACAGTCACTTCAACATATCCTTGTTCCTTTTCCTTTTTCCTTTTCATCATATTCATATATATTGCGTATATAACGCCTTTCCTTTGCGCTTTTAGCACCGTCGTGCGCGCACTTCACAGTGGAATCAAATATACCTGGCACTTGAGCTCCCTGTGGATTCCAACTGTGGGCCTATGCGGACTGATGCCAAGTGTCCCATACCCCGGTACCTTGGGGATGCCTATATGATGCTTGCTCAAACACATGGTCCTGTACATAACTATTCTAAAAAGCAAGGCCTATATGATCTTGGTACATGCATGCCATGCTATGCTTTCACACACAAAACGTACAAAAATGCGGTATGATGTAAGGTGCATGCTTATATACTTTTCATATAGCCATCACGGCACATATACTTGTCATATACGTTATGCTGCCACATAACCCCTTTACCTCATAATCATATGGCCATCACGGCACATTTCCATAGCCATCACGGCACATTTTTGGCAGTTTTCTTTCATAATAAGGAACATATTACTTTTACGGAGTATGGAGCATCATGTCACAACTTTATACCAGTAGTCAATAGTCACATTAGGTAATATCGCCTGACACTTACCTCAAGTCTTTAACATTCTTTTATCAAAACATCACCAATCAGACAGCCAAATATCAATCAAGCAGTCCAAAGAGCTAGGATCCTGTGCACCTAATCAAATAGATATATATACATATCCAATCAGAATTCATCATATGTATTTCCCATACAATGCATAGCTTTCCCATTCTCCTAAATCCTTTGTTTTTAATCGGGGTCCAGGTCTATATACTAAGCGAATTTTCTGCCATTAACTTAATTTATCAATTGTCCTTAATTGACAGAATCCGAGGTATTCAATACATGCAAATTTGTTTTTAACCTTCACTAGGTACTTTATATATTCATTTTATCACTACTACACATTACATAGTGTTTCCACTCTTTTTAGCACAAGATTTATAATCAAACTTCAAAGCTCATAACTAGAAAATTTTCAGACTTAAAGGTCTATTACCAAGTGGTTATCAAGTGACAACATCCAAGGGTCCCATGCATACAGGTTCCACTTGTACAGCGATCACCTAGGAGCTTAACATGGTTAATTATGCACATGTTCTCCACGGTTTAGGAGGGTGATAATGAGATCTATCATGCTGCCTAAAACAGTTCCTAGCGCATGCAGGGTTTGGTTCACCAACTAGGTGCTTACAAGTTTTATTTACAAATACTACCAATACCACTTAGACATGATTCAAATAATCTTCAGCATGCTTTATATATTCTTTTAAGCATATGCAAAGCCTATCAACTTTTTAACACATGCAAGTCCCACTAGATATTTCTAATCCGAGGGAAATCCAATAAGATTAATGGGAGCTATTTCCAAGCTCTCAATTAGATTCTCCTTGTGCTTACAAGCATCAAGTCCCTGAAGTTTCCAACGGCAGAAAACAAAGGAGAGGGATGACAAATGTCTTCTCCTTGAGTAAATTAAAAGGCCGAATCAGAGGGGAAAAATGAGAGAGTTTTGTTTCAGATTCCTACCTTTCGTGTGTTCCCAAACTGCTCCCCAAATCAGTCCAAGCTCGCCAACCTGAAGAGGGGTAGTATTTTAACCTTCCCACTAAAAAACCAATAAGAACAAAGAGCACATAAAGAACAGCCCTCTCTTGCTCTCATGAGCCGAAAATCAGGAAGCAAGTAAGGTGTGAATTACTCACTTGTTCTGTTAGCATATGGGTGTCCTAGAGACAATCTTTTGATTAAATAAAGGACACTAGATGTAGAACTTTGTTTGTCGCAAATAAATGAAAGCACTATTTATTCAGTTTCATATTGTGTCTCGATATTACTGTTAATATTATATGAATGAACTGGATAAACCCCTTGGAATAGAACAGGTATCTCTTGAGTATCTGTGATGAGATCACGATCATGAGGATTCAAGGATATTGCATGTCTATTCCTAATTATATGTTCCTAGTCTAGAGACACTGAGTTTGGGGATCAGTGATCTCGAGTAAAGACTAGTACGACTTATCTACTTGTATATGGATACAAGGTAAAGACCTCATGAGCTGCAAATATGGAGATACCTTAGCTAAAGTCGTGGGTGGACCTATAAGAGCATAGCTCGCACTGAACAGACCCAAAAAGAGACTCTATGAGGAAATCTCACAGATAGTGTCATTAGAGTAGTCTCTTTATGTTTGGGTGTGTCTTTCCTTAGACCAGAAGTTATTACCTAGACTGTGTTCTTGAAGGCATGTTTTGATTGTATACCTCGTCTGCCTGAAACATGGAGACTCATAGGTATACTGTTGGGCGTGTCCTTAAAGGGCACAGGGCTAGGGTAATAAGCTGAAGGAATTCGTCAAATCTCTGTGAGAGATTAGGTTATCTGTAAACCGGAGAAATCGGGATGACATTTACAGGGACTCGGGAATCTATGCATAAAAGAGATCATGAGATGATCTGCCTTTAGAGTCAGTAAATTGAAGATTCCCTATTTCGAATAAAGCTTACCCTAAACCGCAGGGGTTGATACATTTCCTTACCCTAGGTTAATGGGAAGATAACCGAGACGAAGGGAAATACATACGGTAACCAAATATGTGCAATAGGTTGATCAAGTCATTAATCTGACTAGTTCTGGGGCAACAAAGCATTGCTAGTGCTCTGTGTTGTCATTAATTGGGTTGTGGGCTTGTTGGGCCCAAGCCCAGTTATGTCAGTAGCTAAGTTGGACCTAATGGGTCACACACTAACATCTTGTAGTTATGATGGACTAGCTTTAAAGGTATTGAGCCTAATAATGTTATTAGCCCAAGAAGCTGTTTGGAAGCCCACCTAAATGGGTGGGTGGTGCATGGAGTTTAGTAATGGACTTGGATAGTCCAAGCCATTACTAATTAATTTAATTAGTTAAATTAATAATCAAATATTTGAATTTCGAATTTTGAATTTGAAATTTGAATTTTGAAATTTGAATTTAGAATTTGAATTTCGAAATTCGAATTTTGAATTTGAAATTTGAAATTTGAAATTTGAAATTTGAATTTTAAAATTTGAATTTGAATTTGAATTTTGAAATTCGAATTTTGAATTTGAAATTTGAAATTTTGAATTTTGAATTTTGAATTTGAATGTTTGAACGTTTGAATTCAAGTGTTTGAATTCGAATTTGAATTGGTTTTGAAAAGTTGTTTCATAACAAAAGGATAAGACAGGATCTTATTGGAGCATATTCCTTGGATGAAGAAGCATCTTTGGAGGCTCTCCCTAGGCTGTTTGGTGCACCACTTTTAAGTGATAAGAGTGTTATCTTATCACTTAAAACAAACCTCCATTCAGATTTGGTGGTTGAGGGAATCAGTGGGTAAGTTGATTCAAATTTTGAATGCAACTGCTCAATGTATTTGGACCCTTTATAGGGCTGAATTATGCGCATGAAAACTATATACTATATGATAGTTTATGAATTTAAGTTTAAATTAATTTGAATTTAAATTCATGTGGATAAGATTGGAGGTTGTTGGCAAAGTTTGTTTTGCAACAGCTCCACCTTATCACACTGTTTCATGCACAACTTTCAAAGAAATTTGAAAGTTTGTTTTTCATTTTGAATGAATGAATTCCCTCTTCCTCTCCAAAGGGTGCGCATAAATAGACATGTTCCTCACCTTAGGTTTCATTGAAAAACCTAGCCAACTCTCCTCCATCAATGCACCATTCTGTAGGGTAGCTCAGTACACCTTTCCAAACAGGATACCTGGCCTCCACCTTCACCACTTGTGCGCATAGCAAGCCTCATTGTGGTGTTCATCTGGTGGCTTTCAAGAAAAGGTTCTTGCATCATTGACTATCGGTGTTGTGGATCACCATTAGAGGGTTTGAACCCTTCAAGCCTGACATCTGATCTCCCTGACTGATCAGGCCAAAAACAAGGTAACATCATGTTGTCTTAAAGCATGAACCTATGTTTGCATGTATGTTCCGCAGTAAAATTTTTGTTTTACACCTTACATGCATCGGCCTTCAAAGGCCAGTTTACTTTCAAGTGGTATCAGAGCCTGGTTGCTTTACCATCGACGGGTGATGGTACCTTGTTTGTGAAAAGAGTTTTTCACGGTCAAAAATCTTTAAAGGGTTAAAGTTTAAATTCTGCATGTGGATTTTGAATCACAAATCCTTTAAAGTGTTAAAGTTTTTGTTTTTATGAACATGAAAATTTGATTCTGTGTTCATAAAACATTATGCATCATGGTTTAGTTTCTTTTTCTTTATGAAAGTTTTAAAAGGAACACCCTTTTTGAAAGGGTAGATTCGGCCATGGAGGGTACTAAGAGTACCTTGAATGATTTCTTATTTTTCTACATGAATTGTGTCATGTTTATATGCATGAAATTTTGTGACAAATTTATCATATAGTTACCTATATGATTCGGCCATGTAGGGATATATGGCTACATGCATGGTTTAATTTTGTTTTCTTTAAGAAAGAATTAACAAAATTTGAATTGAAATTGTTTTTAAATTCGGCCAATGAGAAATTTAAGATTATGAATCTAGATGTTATTTTGATGTTTAAATGTTAAATGTCAAAATACATGTGAAAATGTTATGTGATAATATAATGTTTGTGTTTGCAAGTTTTGAACTTTTCAGGTACAAACAGGAAGGGGATGGTCATGGTGCCCGATTTAAATTTTTTGAATTTTAAATTTATGTGTAATCGCGCAATTTAATTTACAAGTATATTTGTAATTTAAATTTTGTAATTTTGTTCCTCCAAAGTGTTATGGAGTTTCTTTAATTATTTGTAATTAGAGAAATAGGCTAGTGGCGTATAGACGACAAGCGGCCGTTGCTTAAAGAAGCAAAAAGGACAAAAGCGCGAGCACCATGGCTATCTCAATATAAACTGTTTATATGTATGTATGATTAGAACGTCTAGTATGCATAAATTGGGCAAATCGCGTTTGTATGGTTATTATGTTTGTCCAATAACGACTAGTGTATACCGATAGATGTTTGACATAGGTAACGACTAGCATGATAACTTACAATATGCGTTTGATGGGACCTAATTAACCCCAAGATAAAAGGAACCCTTAAAAGGAATAAATAATTAAGCATATGATTATCTCCCACCACCAATGCTACTCAAAACTCTTCTACGTAGTGGTGCTCCACAACTCAGTTGGGACCCACTATTTCGTTGGGCTAGAGTAGTGTTTGAAGTGTAAGACACTTAGGGTGCTGGTTTAATGCTTAACTAAGACATAAGTTGCAGGCACAGCCGGACTTATGTGCTTAGGGTAATGGTGCTAGGTTGGTTGCATGAGATGCACCACTAAGTGACAAAGAGTTGTCAACCTAAAGTTAAGAGAGGGTATGAGATACTGTTGATAAAGATCAACCCTTTATTTAAATTAATCTTGCGGTCTCAGACGGAGGTTAAAATAAATAATCGCACTCTTAAACCCACTAAGGTAAAATCTAAAGTAGATTAACCCTAAGTCAAAAGGAAGGGTCATTGACTTAGATAAAATAGTGGGAGGGGCAAATTATTTCAAGTCTTTAATAATTTGCTTTTAACTACATAACCGTATATTAACTAAAACTATCTTTACATCCTTTTCAGCTTATAGTATGACTAATCCACTGTCACTGCGTTCAATACTCGATATGAATAAACTGACCGGTTCGAATTTTATGGACTGGTATCGGAACCTAAGAATAGTTCTAAGGGCCGAAAAGATTGCCTACGTTTTAGATGCTGTAATACCCGTAGCTCCACGGGAAGGGGAAGAAGGGTTTGCGGAATTTGATTTCGTAACCCATCAACAACACTTGGATGACAATGTGATGGCAGTATGCATCATGTTGGCATCCATGTCGCCTGAACTGCAAAAGCAGCATGAGCATATGGATGCTCCCTCTATTATCGTACATCTCAAGGAGTTGTATGATATTAAAGGCAGGCATGAGAGGTATGAGGCCTCAAGAGAACTGTTCTCTTGTAGGATGACTGAGAGCATGTCTGTTGGCAGCCATGTTCTCAAGATGATCGGGCTGATTGAGAAGCTAGGAAACCTAGGCTTCATCATGGATGCCGAGCTAAGTAATGACTTAGTCCTCACCTCACTTCCACCTTCCTTCAGTCAATTCATCATGAATTACAATATGCATGGGATGCAAGTGAGCTTGCCTGAGTTGTTAAGCATGTTAACAACAGCTGAAGTGTCTATCAAGAAGGATAGGACACAGGCTCTTTTGATTGGTGGGCCTAGCAAGGCCAAGGGAAAGGGTAAGGAGCCTGCAAAAGGTGACCCCCTTAAGCCCAAAGGAAAATCCAAGAAGAAGAAGGGTAAGAAGGCACCTAAGGACAAGGGTGATGCTGAGTGCTTCCATTGTGGCAAGAAAGGCCACTGGAAGAGGAATTGTCCAGACTACCTGAACAATGTGAAGGACAAGAAGCATGGTGATGCTTCTGCCTCAGGTATTTTCATGATTGAGATAAATTATTCTTATGCTAATCCATTCTCATGGGTATTGGATACCGGATGCGGTTCTCATATCTGCAATATGTTGCAGGTACTTAGGAGCCCAAGGAGATTGGATAGAAACGAGGTGGATCTCCGCGTTGGTAATGGAGCAAGAGTTGCTGCTCATTCAGTTGGAGATGCTGACCTTATTTTGCCTACGGGCCTTTTATTGCATTTGAATAATTGTCTTTATGTTCCGCAAATTTCTAGAAATATTATTTCAATTTCTTGTTTAGAACAAGATGGATATACTTTCAGTATTAGGAATGGTACTTTTTCTATCATTTTGAATGATATGGTTTACGGTACTGCTTCTTTAATAAATGGATTGTATGTGTTGGAAATGGGAAATGAAGTGCTCAATATAGATGTGAAACGACCTAGGATGGATAATCAATCTTATCTTTGGCACTGTAGACTAGGGCACATAAATGAAACAAGATTGTCTAGGATGCATAGAGATGGATACCTGGACTCCATGGATTTGGAATCCTTTGGACAGTGTGAATCTTGTCTAGCTGGGAAAATGATTCAACAAAAGCCCAAAGGGCTTGAGAGTCATAGGGCTAGTGATTTATTAGAACTCATTCATACTGATGTATGTGGCCCAATGTCTATTGAGGCTAGAGGTGGATATTCTTATTTCATTACCTTTACAGATGACAAATCAAGATTTGGGTATATATACCTAATGAGATATAAATCTGAAGCTTTTGAAAAGTTCAAAGAGTTTAGGAATGAGGTGGAGAAACATCGTGGCAAGATGATTAAGACATTACGATCAGATCGTGGTGGTGAATATTTGAGCCACGAGTTTCAGAGTTATCTGAGAGAAAATGGAATTCTCTCACAATTTACCGCTCCTTACACACCACACCAAAACGGTGTCTCCGAAAGGAGAAACAGGACCTTGTTAGACATGGTTAGGTCTATGATGAGTGAGACTCAACTTCCAAAATCGTTTTGGGGATATGCCTTAGACACTGCGGCATACCTTCTAAATAGGGTACCGTCTAAATCTGTTCAGACCACACCATATGAGATATGGAGTGGTAAGAGACCCAACCCGAGTTACCTCAGGGTATGGGGATCGCCAGCTTATGTCAAAGCGTTGACATCAGACAAGCTTAGTGCTAAGAGTACTAAATGTTTATTTGTGGGGTATCCTAAAGGTACTAAGGGATACTACTTCTACTCCATGGAAGAACACAAAGTGTTTGTTTCAAAGAATGCTGAGTTCCTTGAGAAGGATTTGATCTCTCAAGGAGGCAGTGGGAGTAAGATTGATCTTGAAGAAGTGCAAGATCCACAAGAACAGATTGAGGAACCCGAGTCTGCTCCGCAGGCGACGTTCTCCAATGGAGAAGTAAACACACAACTCCGTAGACCTACGAGGGTCATCCATCCACCTGAAAGGTACGGGTTTGTGATTGAGAATCAGCAAACTGTTGAGGATGATGAACCAAGTAACTACGAGGAGGCGGTCAAAGATGTTGACTCCTCAAAATGGCTTGAAGCCATGGAATCTGAAATGGATTCGATGTATCAGAACAAGGTATGGACCTTGGTTCCTAAACCACAAGGAATAGTTCCTATTGGTAATAAATGGGTCTTTAAAAGAAAGACTGATGCAGATGGCAACATTCAGACCTACAAAGCTAGGTTGGTGGCGAAAGGGTATCGTCAAAGACAAGGAGTTGACTATGATGAAACTTTTTCACCAGTTGCCATGATCAAATCTATTAGGATCATGCTTGCAATAGCAGCATACCACGACTATGAAATTTGGCAAATGGATGTCAAGACCGCCTTCTTGAATGGGTTCTTGAAGGAGGAAGTGTACATGACACAACCTGAAGGCTTTGAAAACAAAGATCAGGTGCATATGGTATGCAAACTACAAAGGTCAATATATGGGCTAAAGCAAGCATCAAGGAGTTGGAATATACGTTTTGATGAAGTCGTTAAGAGTAACGGTTTTATCAAGAACGAGGATGAACCTTGTGTTTACAGAAAGGTAAGTGGGAGTAATGTCGTCTTCCTAGTGCTTTATGTAGATGACATATTGCTAATAGGAAATGACATCCCCACATTAAAAATAACGAAAGAGTGGCTTTCAGAAAACTTTACCATGAAGGATTTGGGAGAGGCAGCCTTTATACTCGGTATAAAGATCTATAGAGATAGATCCAAGAGGCTGCTGGGTTTATCTCAATCCACGTACGTTGACAAGATGCTAAAGAGGTTTAGCATGGAAGGGTCGAAAAGGGGTTTTCTTCCTGTCAGTCATGGGGTACACCTATCAAGGGCTATGTGTCCTAAGTCACAGCCTGAGAAGGATCGCATGAGTGGAATTCCATACGCTTCGGCTATTGGATCCATCATGTATGCCATGATATGTATGAGACCAGATGTCTCATATGCTTTAAGCATTACGAGCAGATACCAGTCAGACCCTGGAGAGGGTCACTGGACGGCAGTCAAAACCATCCTTAAATACTTAAGAAGAACTAAGGATACGTTTCTGGTCTATGGTGGGGTTAATGAGTTAACAGTGAAAGGGTTCACTGATGCCAGCTTTCAGAGTGACAAAGATGACTGCAAGTCACAGTCAGGATTCGTATTCACCTTAAATGGTGGGGCAGTGTCTTGGAAAAGTTCTAAGCAGGAGACAACAGCAGACTCAACGACAGAGGCTGAATACATAGCTGCTTCAGAAGCAGCTAAGGAGGCAGTGTGGATCAAGAAGTTCATAAATGAACTAAGGGTGGTTCCAAGCGTGGATGAGCCCATACAGTTGCTTTGCGACAACACTGGAGCCATTGCGCAATCAAAGGAACCTAGGTCTCATCAAAGATCTAAACACGTGCTCCGCAGATATCATTTGATTAGAGAAATCATTGATAGGAATGATGTAAAAATGGATTATGTTCCCACAGACGATAACCTGGCCGATTCTCTGACAAAGGCTGTTTCTCAGAGAAAACATGATAGTCGTTATGAGGCTTTGGGCATACGACTTAGGTCTGATTGGCTCTAGGCCAAGTGGGAGCTTGTTAGCATATGGTTGTCCTAGAGACAATCTTTTGATTAAATAAAGGACACTAGATGTAGAACTTTGTTTGTCGAAAATAATTGAAAGCACTATTTATTCAGTTTCATATTGTGTCTCGATATTACTGTTAATATTATATGAATGAACTGGATAAACCCCTTGGAATAGAACAGGTATCTCTTGAGTATCTGTGATGAGATCACGATCATGAGGATTCAAGGATATTGCATGTCTATTCCTAATTATATGTTCCTAGTCTAGAGACACTGAGTTTGGGGATCAGTGATCTCGAGTAAAGACTAGTACGACTTATCTACTTGTATATGGATACAAGGTAAAGACCTCATGAGCTGCAAATATGGAGATATCTTAGCTAAAGTCGTGGGTGGACCTATAAGAGTATAGCTCGCACTGAACAGACCCAAAAAGAGACTCTATGAGGAAATCTCACAGATAGTGTCATTAGAGTAATCTCTTTATGTTTGGGTGTGTCTTTCCTTAGACCAGAAGTTATTACCTAGACTGTGTTCTTGAAGGCATGTTTTGATTGTATACCTCGTCTGCCTGAAACATGGAGACTCATAGGTATACTGTTGGGCGTGTCCTTAAAGGGCACAGGGCTAGGGTAATAAGCTGAAGGAATTCGTCAAATCTCTGTGAGAGATTAGGTTATCTGTAAACCGGAGAAATCGGGATGACATTTACAGGGACTCGGGAATCTATGCATAGTAAAAGAGATCATGAGATGATCTGCCTTTAGAGTCAGTAAATTGAAGATTCCCTATTTCGAATAAAGCTTACCCTAAACCGCAGGGGTTGATACATTTCCTTACCCTAGGTTAATGGGAAGATAACCGAGACGAAGGGAAATACATACGGTAACCAAATATGTGCAATAGGTTGATCAAGTCATTAATCTGACTAGTTCTGGGGCAACAAAGCATTGCTAGTGCTCTGTGTTGTCATTAATTGGGTTGTGGGCTTGTTGGGCCCAAGCCCAGTTATGTCAGTAGCTAAGTTGGACCTAATGGGTCACACACTAACACCTTGTAGTTATGATGGACTAGCTTTAAAGGTATTGAGCCTAATAATGTTATTAGCCCAAGAAGCTGTTTGGAAGCCCACCTAAATGGGTGGGTGGTGCATGGAGTTTAGTAATGGACTTGGATAGTCCAAGCCATTACTAATTAATTTAATTAGTTAAATTAATAATCAAATATTTGAATTTCGAATTTTGAATTTGAAATTTGAATTTTGAAATTTGAATTTAGAATTTGAATTTCGAAATTCGAATTTTGAATTTGAAATTTGAAATTTGAAATTTGAAATTTGAATTTTAAAATTTGAATTTGAATTTGAATTTTGAAATTCGAATTTTGAATTTGAAATTTGAAATTTTGAATTTTGAATTTTGAATTTGAATGTTTGAACGTTTGAATTCAAGTGTTTGAATTCGAATTTGAATTGGTTTTGAAAAGTTGTTTCATAACAAAAGGATAAGACAGGATCTTATTGGAGCATATTCCTTGGATGAAGAAGCATCTTTGGAGGCTCTCCCTAGGCTGTTTGGTGCACCACTTTTAAGTGATAAGAGTGTTATCTTATCACTTAAAACAAACCTCCATTCAGATTTGGTGGTTGAGGGAATCAGTGGGTAAGTTGATTCAAATTTTGAATGCAACTGCTCAATGTATTTGGACCCTTTATAGGGCTGAATTATGCGCATGAAAACTATATACTATATGATAGTTTATGAATTTAAGTTTAAATTAATTTGAATTTAAATTCATGTGGATAAGATTGGAGGTTGTTGGCAAAGTTTGTTTTGCAACAGCTCCACCTTATCACACTGTTTCATGCACAACTTTCAAAGAAATTTGAAAGTTTGTTTTTCATTTTGAATGAATGAATTCCCTCTTCCTCTCCAAAGGGTGCGCATAAATAGACATGTTCCTCACCTTAGGTTTCATTGAAAAACCTAGCCAACTCTCCTCCATCTATGCACCATTCTGTAGGGTAGCTCAGTACACCTTTCCAAACAGGATACCTGGCCTCCACCTTCACCACTTGTGCGCATAGCAAGCCTCATTGTGGTGTTCATCTGGTGGCTTTCAAGAAAAGGTTCTTGCATCATTGACGAACGGTGGTGTGGATCACCATTAGAGGGTTTGAACCCTTCAAGCCTGACATCTGATCTCCCTGACTGATCAGGCCAAAAACAAGGTAACATCATGCTGTCTTAAAGCATGAACCTATGTGTGCATGTATGTTCCGCAGTAAAATTTTTGTTTTACACCTTACATGCATCGGCCTTCAAAGGCCAGTTTACTTTCATGTTCTTGCATGCAAAGGAAGGTAAGTCAGAATTTTAAGGATGAAGGTAGTCATGCTTGAGGCTGCATGCAGGGGAGTTCCATTAGGAGCCAAAAGAGGTAATCTGCATGCTATTGAATCTCCTCATCAAGTCGAGGAGGAAAAGATGGACGAGGGAGTAGGAAATTTCTACACCACTATGAATGGAAGAACACTACTGGACAAGAAGATAGGAAGGATGGACTCATCTTGTGCTCTCCTTGGCCGCTGCCACTCCTCCGAACCATGCAGAGAAGGGAGTGGAAGATGTGTGTGTTTGGTTCTCATGTTTCCTTTCCAAAAACATGCGGCTTAAGGAAAAGAATGAGAGGAGGAACAGCAGTCTTAAGTTCAGCCGACAGAGATAGAGTGGTGGAGAGATGATTTCCGATTTACATCCTCATGCATGTACCCACAAGTTTCAAAATCGGTTTACAGCAAACAGCCACTAAGGGTTCCGTTAAAATTCTCATACTCCTAGTAGGTCTTCAAGGCTACGAAATCTGGTGAAGGTTGGCAACCTCCCTCTCCCAAAGCTCCAGGAACTTGGTCTAGCTGCCCGTGGAAGTAGGGGGACTCAAACAAAACTGGATCATATGCATGCAAAAAGGGAATAAGCTAGATCAGGACTGATTGAGTGGAGAGGAACAAGAAGGCAGCAGAAATACTTCACCTACTTATGGGTGCCCTTCTGCCGAACAAGAGAGAAGAGGGTAATCTCCTTCTTGGCTGCTACACGGCTTCATGCATGTGTACAAAACTCTCAAACCCGCTAGGAGAAAGTGCTCACCAAGAGAAACCGCCCATGCTCTTCCTTTGCTCCATGATTCGCGTTTGGGATAACATGAAAAGGGAAGAAGCCAGATTAAAATCAGAACATATGTATGCAATGGGAGGAGAACCCAATCAGAATGGCCTCAAAAAGGTGCTGGACAAGGAAGGAGCAAATACCTCACCTCCTTAAAGGAGGGCCTTTGACCGAACAAGAGGAGAAGATATTGGATGTATGCTGAGATTTCACTCTGCATGCAGTGGACATCTTTGACAAATCAGATGAACGGAGAAGAGGCATGGAATTAAGGAAGATTCTGCACTGCTTGCTCAAGGATACACAACCGTATTAGAGGGAAAGGATGAGTGGCTCGATATCTTGTTGTCTCATTAAGTGCCTACGGTGCAGGGGAAGATGGTGATGAAACAGGTACACCCCTAACTCTCCTTGAAGTACTCCTTGCGGTTGCGGCTGAGGAGGTGGATGGGTAGAGGCTGAACTCAACTATCGGATAAGATGAGTGTACTGTTCCCGACGGAGGTTGGTGATAAGAAGATGATTACTTTCTTCTCCTATTTCGGTTCCAGGGGCGTGAAGTGGTCATTTTGAAGTGTGGAGAATTTGATTGCTTGTACAAGAGCAACCTATGACCGTGATATAACAAGAAGGGCACAAGGGTATCCTCAGCTTAGTTGTCGAACATGCAAGAGGGTGAAGACCAAGTGTCCCACGAGGGTGTAGGTGGCGGACATGCATAATAGAAGGAGGGATTTTTCTTGACACCTGGTGTTCATGCACCAGCCGAAAATGAGTTGGATGAGGGAGGAATTTTCAGCCAATAAAAAATACATGCATAAAGAGTGAACCAATAGAAATTCATGCAGGTTGATTCCCTCTTATGATAATCGATGGATAAGTGTAGAGAGATTTTAAGGTTTAAATGGGGTTCACCCTTTTACGTTTGGGCCGTGGCCCAAAGGGAAGAAATGGGTTCCAACATTATGTTCAAGGCTTTCCCAACTTATGCACTAGCCCAATAAATTATTAACTAAGAGTTTATTCCTTGCAATAAAATTAATCACACACTTTTAATGAGTACTCACATAATTCTAAGTAGTGTTATGCTTTCTATTAAATTATTCCTATACTCATAACTAGAATGTCTCATGCATAACATAGGTACTCACCTTCCAAGGTAATACCAATAATTCCCTAATTTAATTTTACTTCGTCCTAAAGCAAAATTTGTATAATCCGAAGACAAGTACTCTACCACATTCCTGTTTGACAATTAAATAGACTACTAATTAAACGGGATGTTACACTCTCTCCAACTTGTTTTGAAGGTTGTCCCCAAACTTCACCTTACCATTCCAAAATCGATCTAAGTCTAGTACTTACACCTTTACACCATGCCATACAGTTCATTGCATTCATACAACCAGCTATAAAGGTCATCAACATGTGAGAGCATTACCATCAAGTTTGTTCTTTGCATGATCATATAGATATAACAAAATCTTATTCGTACGGAAGGAAAAATAAAAAGAAAATCTTCCAAAGCTTACTCACGGTGCGAGCAGCCTCCTGCGTTCCCTTTAAACAACAACAAATACCATACACGCAAATAACACAGACGAAGATCTTACTAAACCAAGAAACTCCAGCTATACAAAAATATTTGTAATAGAGCTAATTAATAGACAACTAGACCAATCCATTTGCATCACACTTCTTTACTTGATAAATTTTATTAATTATTACTAGCATAAGTCTAGGTGATTAATCTTCTAGTCACCCAATTCAGAATTTTAACAAATTAAATAAAACATACAATAGACAAAAGACTTCTCACAATCTCTTTATTATCCCTTACCCTTCATGTCACACTATACTATTTAGTCTACTGATAAAAAATTTAAAGGTTTTCACACAATTGCAATCAACAAGTTAACAGCTTACATCAAAATTCTTAAGAATGCAGGGGTTCAACTAAGTAGTATTACCTCCTATTACCTGTACCATTATTAGGTTAATTATCTAGAATTTCTAATCACAAATGTTTCGCCTGCATAATGCACATGTTACCATTTAGATATGCCATTATCTCCTACATAATCATTGTCAATGACTCGGATTCATTCACTAACCGATCACATCACATACTTGCTTTATATGACTCCTACATTGATTATTTTACTCAATAATATCACATACATAATTCTATACCTATAAGCCTTCAGGAATTTAAGCAAGTAAAACAAAACACATTCCATCCAACAGACCAGTTTTCATAAATCACGTCACAATAGTCACATTCAAAATTCTAGTTACAGCTCATTCTGCAGTAAAAAAAAACAAGTAGAATTTACATTACAAGATCTCATTCATGCAGACACCAAATCTCAAGTTCTTTAATCACATGCATGCAAGCAGTAGTACATCTACTCAATAAGAACATAGCCATAGTATATTATGAAGTTCACAAAACAATTGGCAATCTTTTAATCCTAGAGTCTATAGCAGCGTATTTAAATTACAAATTGATGGGTATATCAACTAAACAACAATTTATACAAAATCAGAATGTCCAACGAAATTAAACTCTTACATCAGGCACTCGGTGCTTATATTAAATGTTCAAGAAACCATGTAGGTACAAAAAAATTCGCAGTAGCATTAAATAGCATGGCATATACATAAACAAATAAGGACAGAAGGTGAAAGGGGTTCAAAGTCGTATTAGATTTAAAGTTTGAACACACATGCAATCTAGTCAAAACAATAAACTCGAAAAAATGAGTTTTCTTTCCGGCTCAAACATAGTGCAGTATAATGAGGAACAATGCACATCACTTGATTATTCATTTTATGACAAAAACCAAAAGTGCAAAACAATCTTGGACAATGAATACACCCGGTACAGAGTTTCTGATTTAAATATGCCTTGTTGGTTTAAACTTTATTTAATTAAAGAAAATAGAAAATGAAGAGTCTTTTGGTGAAGGGATGTGTCCTTAGGAATTTGTTAGTGGACATTAATGAGTTTAGAGTTTCTATGAAGTAGTCATTAAATGTTTAGTTTTCCTAAGTTGGTCATTAGTATTCTTAATCTTTTGCTAATGTTTTTAAATAGAATCATGTAAACCATTGAAAAGTGAGGCTTGGCATATACAGAAATAGAAAGAGGTATGTTCAGGAAGAATCTGTGTTATGTGTTTTGAGAGAGAGAAACACCATTAGAGGACCTGTGAATTACAAATTGGTATCAGAGCTTGAGCCAATGGAGAATATGAGTAATAGTCTGCCAGTGCCCCGCCTGACAAAGGTGAACTATGAAAACTGGAGTATTCAAATGAAGGCCCTTCTACGAGCTTATGACAGTTGGGGGTTGGTGCAAAATGGGTTCGTAGAACCTGATACAACGGAAGGATATTCAGCAAATCAACTCAAGCAATTGAGTGTGTTGAGATCAAAGGATGCAGCGGCACTATTTATGATGTTTCAAGCCGTTGAAGGAAGCAGTGGTCTTGAAAAGATTGGAGGTGCGACGACGGCAAAGGAAGCTTGGGATATATTGGAGACGACTTATAAAGGCGCGGACCGTGTGAAGCAGGTCCGACTTCAAACTCTAAGAGGAGAGTTGGAGGGGATGAAGATGAAGGAAACCGAAGGAGTGTCGGACTTCATCACCCGGGTTCAAACCGTGGTGAACCAGTTGAAACGAAATGGAGAGGTGTTGACCGACTCCAGAGTCGTTGAAAAAATTCTGAGGTCTTTGACAGACGACTTCGAGAACGTGGTATGTGCAATTGAGGAGTCTAAGGACTTGGCTACGCTCTCTGTTGAAGAGCTAGCAGGTTCTCTTGAGGCGCATGAACAACGCAAGAAAAAGAAGAAGGAAGAAACACTGGAGCAAGCACTTCAGTCAAAAGCAAATATCAAGGATGAAAAGGCACTCTACTCTCAGAATGTCCGAGGTAGAGGTCGTGGACGAGGTGGACGTGGAAATGACCGAGGAGGTCGTGGCCGAGGTCAGGAGGTGAAACATGAAGAAAGAGCTGAGACGAGTCAGCAAAATTGGAGAGGTAGAGGACGTGGTCGAGGTGGAAGAGGCCGATGGACAAACCAATCAAACGTGGAATGTTACAAATGTGGGAAGTATGGACATTATTCAAGAGATTGCAACTCGGACAAGTGTTATAACTGTGGCCGAGTTGGGCATTTCGCTAAGGATTGCCGAGATGAAAGAAGAGTTGACGAGGCTTCAAACCTCACTGCAGAAGGAGAAATAAAAGATGGAGTTCTGATGTTAGCACATGGTGAAACTAGTTCGAAGGTTGAGTCGGAGTGGTACCTGGATACTGGTGCCAGTAATCACATGTGTGGTTACAAACATTTGTTCAAAGAGTTGAGAACGGTGGAAGCTGGACATGTCTCTTTTGGAGACGCGTCCAAAATTGATGTGAAAGGCCGAGGTACGATCTGTTTCTTGCAAAGAGATGGAAGAATTGGTACAATTCGGGATGTGTATTACGTGCCTGAGCTCAAAAGCAATATTCTGAGCATTGGACAATTGATGGAGAAAGGCTACTCGGTTCTAATGACAGACCGAGTTTTGCTATTGAAAGACAAACAAGGGCGTCTGATAGCCCGAGTTCAGATGGAGAAAAATAGAATGTACAAGCTGAGTCTGAGGAGTATGGAGGTCGGTTGTCTGCAAGCCGAGGTGGAGGATAAAATGTCGTTGTGGCATCGACGGTTTGGACACCTTCATTATGGTGGTCTGACCGAGATGATGAAGAAGAACATGGTGGTGGGACTGCCAAAGATTAACTCTGAAAGAAATTTTTGTGAGGACTGCGTATTGGGAAAACATGCGAGGAACCCATTCCAAAGGATGGTGAGATACCGAGCTAGGCAGCCTCTGGAATTAATTCATACCGATCTGTGTGGACCCATTACTCCCGGGTCATTCAGTGGTAAGAAGTATTTTGTAACTTTTATCGATGATTTTAGTCGAAAGACTTGGGTGTATTTTTTGAAAGAAAAATCCGAGGTGCTAGAGGCATTTAGGAGCTTTAAAGTGATGATAGAAAATGGTACTGGGAGGTACATCAAGTCGGTCCGTTCAGACCGAGGTGGGGAGTACGTGTCAACAGCTTTCAAGAAGTACTGTGAAGAACATGGGATAAGGCGGTTCCTGACCGCACCATACTCGCCCCAGCAGAATGGGGTAGCTGAAAGAAAGAACCGGACTATCCTGGATATGGTCCGATCTATGTTAAAGACGAAAAACATGTCAAAAGAGTTCTGGGGAGAAGCTGTACAATGTGCAGTGTATGTGCAGAACAGATGTGCACATTCAAATTTGAATGACAAGACTCCGCAAGAAGCATGGAGCGGATTGAAGCCCTCAGTGGGTCACTTTAGAGTCTTTGGGAGTGTTGCTTATGCACACATACCGGATCAGTTGAGGACAAAACTAGAAGATAAGAGTAAGAAGTTTGTGTTTATTGGTTATGATGAGAAGACAAAGGGATACAAGTTGTTGGATCCAGTTAGTAAAAAGGTACTGGTTAGCCGAGATGTGAAAGTGAATGAAGAAGATGCTTGGGACTGGAACAGTCTATCAGGGGACAATGTGGAACCCGGAAATAGATCAATTGAGGTCAAACAACCTTCGACCCATCTCCCTGCAAATCCTGAAGTTTCTGATGGTGAAGAAGAGTTGAGACAACCAAGGATGAGGAGTCTACAAGATCTGTATGATTCCACCAGTGAAGCACACCTGGTATGTTTGTTAGCAGACTCTGAGGAAGTGAGTTTTGAAGAAGCAATTCGAAATGTGAAGTGGCAATCAGCCATGGAGGAAGAAATTAAAGCAATAGAAAAGAACAAGACGTAGGAGTTAGCCGAGCTACCAAAAGGAAGTCGGCCCATTGGTGTGAAATGGGTGTATAAAAAGAAAATGAATGCTAAGGGGGAGATCGAAAGATATAAAGCCCGGCTGGTGGCGAAAGGATATAGGCAGAAGGCCGGCATTGACTATGATGAGGTGTTCGCACCCGTAGCAAGAATGGAGACTATCAGACTGTTAATTTCTCAAGCAGCCCAGTTCGGATGGCCGATCTATCAGATGGATGTGAAGTCGGCATTCTTAAATGGAGTACTCGAAGAGGAGGTGTATCTGGAACAACCTCCAGGATTCATGAAAGCAGGACAAGAAAGAAAAGTGTTGAGACTGAAGAAAGCTTTGTATGGGTTGAAGCAGGCCCCAAGAGCCTGGAACACAAGAATTGACAATTACTTCAAGAAAGATGGACTTGAACAATGTCCGTATGAACATGCACTCTATGTGAAGAAAAAAGGAAGTAAAATTCTACTTGTTGCTCTATATGTTGATGATCTGATTTTCTTGGGTAATGATGAAGGGATGATTCAAGATTTCAAGAATAAAATGACGAAGGAGTTCGAGATGACGGATCTCGGTCTGATGAAATATTTTCTTGGTTTGGAGGTCAGACAAGACAAATCTGGGATTTTCGTTTCTCAGGAAGCCTATGCAAAAGGAATTTTAGAGAAGTTTAAAATGAGTAATTGCAACCCGGTCTCAACCCCTATGGAACCCGGTGTTAAACTTTCAAAATATGATGGAGGTGAAAAGATAGATTCGAGTATTTATCGGAGTCTAGTTGGAAGTCTGAGGTACTTGACGTGTACGAGACCGGATCTGTGTCTAAGTGTTGGAATAATAAGCCGATTTATGGAAGAGCCGAGCTATACTCATTGGAAGGCGGCAAAGAGAATTTTAAGATATGTTCAAGGAACAATCTCGCAAGGACTTCATTACTCGAAGTCGGATAAGTACAAACTGACAGGATATTCGGATAGTGATTGGTGCGGAGATGTTGATGACAGGAAGAGCACGGCTGGCTATGTATTTTTCATGGGAAACACGGCATTCACGTGGGTCTCAAAGAAGGAACCTATTGTGACTTTATCTACATGCGAAGCCGAGTACGTTGCTGCTTCCTGGTGTGTTTGTCATGCAATTTGGTTGAGAAATTTATTGAGCAAGTTGGAGCAAGAGCAAGTCGGTTCAACTGAAATCCGAGTTGACAACAAATCTGCGATCGAGTTAGCAAAGAACCCGGTCAACCATGAAAGAAGTAAGCATATTGATGTCAGGTTCCATTTCATCCGAGATCAAGTCAAAGAAGGAAAGGTGGAGCTCACTCATGTTGCAAGCCGAGATCAAGTTGGAGATATTTTCACAAAGCCCCTGCCGACATTGTTGTTTGAGAATTGCAAGAAGAAGATGGGAATGAAGGACGGTAGAGATATTAAAGTTTAAGGGGGAGTTTTGTTGGTTTAAACTTTATTTAATTAAAGAAAATAGAAAATGAAGAGTCTTTTGGTGAAGGGATGTGTCCTTAGGAATTTGTTAGTGGACATTAATGAGTTTAGAGTTTCTATGAAGTAGTCATTAAATGTTTAGTTTTCCTAAGTTGGTCATTAGTATTCTTAATCTTTTGCTAATGTTTTTAAATAGAATCATGTAAACCATTGAAAAGTGAGGCTTGGCATATACAGAAATAGAAAGAGGTATGTTCAGGAAGAATCTGTGTTATGTGTTTTGAGAGAGAGAAACACCATTAGAGGACCTGTGAATTACATGCCTTCCTTCAATTTACTTTAACTAGTCAAGGAAACCAAGTGTAATTTTAACAGTATATACATGAAACAAATTTAATTCAATGATCGAGCATCCTGCAATGTTCAACATTTTTAGTTATAATTTCATGCAGCAGGAAAATCGAATCATGCAGCTAAAACTTACATGTGACCGATGTTAAATGTTGGTAACCAATATATTCATTAGATGCACAGACCGATTTGACCAAGTTACTAAGATAGTGTTCATAAAATAACCCAAACTTAAAATCATGTTTATCAGTAGACGTCAGATTTCAGAACCCACAATTTAAGAAGACTAACAGGTGGCAATCAAAGCTTATAGACAATCGACTTTTAATTTCCCTATATAGCCCAATTATGTCATCAATGTGATGCCTCAATGTTTGCACACAAAAGTTTATACTGAGTCAGTTAGAACCTTTTTATGCGTACTCAGGTATCAATTCAATTAGCCAACATCATAAGGACAATCAATTGAGGTGTAACTCTATGTAATCACAATTTACCTGTTCAGTCCACCAAGGTGTAAGTTCAATTTAAAGTACCAATCCAACAAACATGAACATGCCAACACTTTATGAGCTAACATGGTATCTAACTGATGTGCGTCATGAAAATTTCTATATGTTCGATTCATGTGAATCAATATAAAGAAAGACTCAAAATTCTTACCACACAAAATTAAACTAAATCTTCACACAGTCAACATAACACACATTTATACACTATCATTATCATTTATTATTTGCCTCATATTAATCATGAAAGAAGTGTATATAAATGTGTCAATCAATAACTCATAACAACATAAAATGAAGTCTCGTTCTTAGCAATAAAGTTTCACACACTATAATGTGAAAATCTAAATTGGCAGTTTAACAGTCATCACATAAAACCCAAGCAATACACTACATGCAAGTCCAAAAGAATTCAAAATCATACAAAGCAAGTTAATGCATATGAACTAAGACGACAGTACCACTTTGTTTTACAGCTTCTTTCTCAAGAATGATGTCTAGTGCTAATTCACCATTAGCAAGTTTTGTAAAAACAGTGGCCCCTCCGGTTAAAACCTTAATTAATACTAATTCTACGCTCTAAGAGCATTAAACGTACCTGCTTAGATAATTGGCCTATCGCTACATTAATTTTCATACTTAAGCTACTGCTACCCAGACAGATTAACCCCTTACGTAATAAGTACATAATAGAATTATTAAGGATTAACAGTTTCTACTACCCAGTTATATACTACACTCACAGTACAAGAAAAATCATAAATCACACAGATAGATACATGACAACAGTAATTATCTACAGATGACTTATTATCATCCACAACTGAAGATATATCAAAATATTCACATCAGTTATATGTACATACAACTTGGCTTATAATTCATAGAAAACATAATTAGTAATTCATCATAAATTCAAGTAACAATTCCATGTTCCACACATAGTGTTCAGACACATGTGTATTCTGTGATAACCATGATTATGCACATACAAATTGCGCGATAGTGAGTTGATCAGGCTCACCACCTAGCAAGAAGATGGGCACAGTCATGTTTAATACAGTGTACTACCAGTATCATCACACCTCCAGAAACCCATTCACAACTAAGTTCAAACAGAATAATGCAGCGGTCATATACAATTAACCGGATAGCCAAACAACAATCACTCAACAAGCATCACACAATTCAATCAAAAACAGATATCCTGAACCAAACTGCTCTGATACCAATTAGTGTAACACCCACTCTTGTATGCATCCAAGAGGGTTGTTTGCTAAATCGTATTAGAGGTGCAGCGGTAAAAAACTCAATTAATTTAAAACTTTATCAAATAACATTTAAATTGGAGACTTGAAGAAAGTCCAGGTTTGATCCTCATAAAAATAATTTGAGAAGATGAGGTCGTTTATCGAACATAGAAAAGTTCATTGATAAAACCCTTTGCTGAATTTTCAACGCTTTTCAGAAAACCTTGCTGTCTTATAAAATCTGTATAAAATCGAATTTAGATGCGATAAAAAATATTCCAAGCTTCTGTAAAACTAGACATCCGGGGCATCGCGTACATATAAATTATGCGCGATTCGGAGGTGAATAGCCCCACGGAACAAGACACGTAAAACGCTTGTGAATCCTGTCCGTTTCTGGAAACAGGCTGTAAGGCGAAGCTCACTGAAGTTCGTACAGGGTTCGTATAAAAATGAAACCTGCACAGTTTGAAAGTACATTTCCGGGGCTTCGCGTGCATATAAAATAATAGTAAATCGGAGTTTGTTTGCCCCTTGAAACATGACCCGTAAAGTACTGGTAAAACTGTTAAAATTCAGCACTTAATAAAACGTACAAAAATTCTTTTCACAAAACATTTTCCAA
>JAVKPL010005984.1:0-25075 GCA_032173675.1 Gastrolobium villosum | reverse complement strand
TATTACCAAATAATGTTACTATCAATATTATTATCATATCTTAACCGTTAGTTTTCGTATATCAAAGATTATTATTTCCAGAAATCAAATTCATTAATTAATTATTCATTCACAATAAATAATAATCGTTAATTTATGAAAATCAACTGTTAAGATATGATAATAACATTAATAATAATATTATTTGGTAATAATGATATTTAAACCCTTCCAAAAAAATTGGAAAAAATGTTTCTGCAGTTATTGTAGATAAGTTGTTTGCATTTATTCAAAAATATGATGTCGTTTTGGTATTGAAATCTTAAAAATTTAAAAATATAAATACTACTATAACTCTGAAATAAATCAAAATTATAAAAACTCCATGATTTTCTCGTATATTTTCACAAGCAGCTGAATAGTTTTTTTTTTAAGTTAACATGAGCTCTAATTATGGCAAATTGGTTTTCTCGGATATTTTCACACAAGTTTTGACTCTTTAATCAGAATATAGAACTAACTCAGAGTACGAGGTGTATTAGAAATAAGGGATAAGATATTATTATTATTACCAAATAATGTTACTATTAATATTATTATCATATCTTAACCGTTAAATTTCGCATATCAATGTTTATTATTTCCACAAATCAAATTCATTAATTAATTATTAATTCACAGTAAATAATAACCGTTAATTGAGGAAAATCAACTATTAAGATATGATAATACCATTAACAATAATATTATTTGGTAATAATGATATTTAAACCTTTCCAAAAAAATAATGGGAAAAATGTTTCTACAGTTATTGCAGATAAGTTATTTGCATTTATTAGCAAAATGACGTCATTTTGGTATTGAAATCTTAAAAAATTAGAAATATAAAGACTACTATAACTCTGAAATAAATTAAAATTTTAAAAACACAATGATTTTCTCGCGTATTTTCACAAGGAGCTGAATAGTTTTTTTATTTTCTGAAGTTAGCGTGAGCTCTAATTATGGCAAATTGGTTTTCTCGGTATTTTCACACAAGTTTTGACTCTTTAATCTGACTTTAGAACTAATTCAGAGAACGCAACGTATTAGAATTAAGGGATTAGATATTATTATTACGAAATAATGTTACTATCAATATTATTATCATATATTAACCGTTAATTTTCACATATTAATGATTATAATTTCCACAAATCAAATTCATTAATTAATTATTAAATCACAATAAATAATAACCATTAATTGATGAAAATCAATTGTTATGTTATGATAATAACATTAATAATAATATTATTTGGTAATAATGATATTTAAACCTTCCAACAAAATAATGGGAAAAATGTTTGCTTGTGTTGTTTCATATTAAGAGGTTCTAAGTTCACATGAACAAGCTCTGGTGGTATTTGATTTGCTTCACAAGACCTCTCATTTTGCATGATTTGAGCCACCGAGAACTCAAACAACACCTTCTTGAGCATCCGAGAAGATTTCCCAAGCTTTGACCGCTTGTTCTCATCAATTCTGTATCCAATGCAAGTAACACATTTTCTTCCTTGTGGCATTGACCCCATTGCCCTTATGACACAACTGCGGCAATACTTTGCACCGCAAACAATGCAAACCTCCTTCTCAGTGAGACGATTCCCTTTAAGGCACAGATAACAAGAACCTTTCTTCCCAGGTCTCACAGCTTGTGGCTTCGCAGGGAAACTTCCCACTTGAGAATCACCAAACTCCTCATTATCTGTATCTTTCATGTAACTTGACTTAGGATCAAGAAAGGTCACATGCTTGACATGTTTTGGGCTTGGAGTTTCACTATTATGTTCATTTTCCCTGATAGAACAAATCTCTGAAGAACAAGAAAGATAACTAGAACCTGAACCTGATTCTGTGGTGTCAGAATTACTATTAAACCCTCTGCCATCTCTATGCATATCCAAACTGCCTGTGCTCTTATCATGCACATCGAAAGCAGTGTTTAATGATCCAAGTGCACCAGTATCCAAATTTGAAGATACAACAAAATCCTTTTTGTGATGATTTTTGGAAACAGGTTGGATAACTAGCACAGAGAAGTCATGAGACTGAGAAGGAGTTGAAAGAACCAGTTTTTTGAAAACCCTTGAAGCAAAAAGTGCAATATCAGCACCCCATGAATGGAAAGCCAGGAAACAAAGAGTAAAAAACTTGGCAATAGAGGGAGAGACATAGAGAGAAAGAGAGAGAATTTTTCCTGTGAGAACGATGATGACTGTGATAAGGAGAGGAGGCAAGAGAAGCAAAGATGGAAGAATAATGGTTGAATTGAATAGGAAAAGAAGAAAGGAGTGAGAAGTAAACAAGTTGACCGAAGTAGAGGGTGAGAGGAAGTTTAAGGCATCGGTAGTGGACGTGTTCCCAACCTTTGAATGGAAATTACTTGGAAAATAAACGAAAGGGGCCATGACTTTCAAATCAAAGTGTATTCGTCTATCCAGCACAAGTGAAAATAAACAGGTTTGATCGAATATTTATACATTATTTTTGGGCTTGCAGATAAGTAAGCCCAATACGATATTATTTTGGGCCCAATACGATATTATTTTGGGCCCAATATCAAAGTTATTATCGTATCGTAATCGTTGATTTTCATCAATTAATGATTATTATTTATTGTGAATTAATACGTAATTAATGAATTTAATTTTTTGAAAATAATAATAGTTGATAGACGAAAATTAACAATTAAGATATGATAGGAATGTTGATAATAAAATTATTTGATAATAATAATATCTTATCCATTATTTCTAATACACCCCGTACTCTGAATTAGTTTTAAAACCAATTTAAAGAGTCAAAACTTAATTTACAAAATAAAAATGTCAAAACTAATGTGAAAATACCTGAGAAAACCAACTTGCCATAATTAGATGTCAAGTTAACTTAGAAAAAAAAAACTATTCAGCTCCTTGGGGAGGAGTCATTTGCTGCATCACTCTCTTTCATAGTGTGTCACCGTTTTGTTTCTTTTTCTTTCTATATTGAATTGTGTTGTCACTCACATGTCATTTGTGAGATAATTATGATGTATTATGTAACAGCCCGTGTTAACCCGGATTGTTAACACACTATCGTATTAAGCCACGCTTAATTAAAATGCGGAATAACTTTTTCTTTAATTCAATTATGACGTCATTAACTTAGCCAACTTGATTACTTAATCATTTTCATAAAAATACTGCCTGTATGTAAATTGCAAGACATCTAACTGAATACCTCGTACATAAATATAATGTGTGTATCTAGAACCGCAGGACTACAACATGCAGCCTGGGTCAAAATCCTGATACATTAATTACAACAGCGAATTTAAAAGACATAATCAAACCATATGGCATGGACAAACCCCATGCTCACCAAATAAGGCAACAATGCCCACAAATAGTCTCAACATAAACTTAACATAATTAAAGCAGAAAACATAAACAACAGCAGAAAAGCATAACAGCAGTCAGCATATCATCAATCAGCTCAACTCTGGCCTCCTGCCACCTGAGCCCTCAACATTACCTGATCCTGAAATAAGCGTCCCCAAACGTGGGGTGAGATCTCTAACAAGAAATCTCAGTAAGACAAGGGGTCCTCAAGGAGTCTCCACCCCAAGCTCACTTACATGTGCAATATAAGTTCTAAAATAGTATTACAGTATAAGTTCCAAAATCATGCGATGCAGCAATTAATCATGTCATGTGTGCTTTCAAATCTACTGGCCAGAGAAATGTAGGAATACGTCTATGCCTACATGAGTACATGGATACTACCTGCACCTCACCCACATGCTTCTCCATCTTGTATGTACCACATACTCAGGATTGCCGTCTAGGTGGACACCACATGCATCATAAAAAGCTCATTGCATATAAATAGCTCAACAGCATTTCCAAAATAATCAAAGAGCATGTAACACAGCATGCATAAACCCATCCCCATGGGACATGGTGGAACATCAAAATGGCTAAACCGAGGACACGAAAGCTTACCTTGCAAGCTAGCTATCCAAGCCAAGAGTCCGCACAAACTCAAAGTCCAAACACAGCAGAATCACAATCTGTTTTAGACCAATAATTATATCAATATTAATATTCTAATATTTACAATGTTAAACTAGACATCTTGAGGTTTCCAACGATATACTTTATGCCTCAATCGGAGTTGTATAACTCCGGTTATGATTTTCGCAAAGTGACTGCTGCCAACTGAATTTCCAGCACCCAAGACGCGACTTTAAACTAACACTGAGATCAAACCACTTATCCAATGGCTACGAAATTTTACAGGGTTATAGCCTTATGTGTTAGCTACACATAGGTCCAAACGGCACTCGATTTGGAGCTCTGTAGCTCAAGATATCGAATTTTTACCGAAACAGGTTTGTTGCTGTCCCCATATCCGGATATGGATATCCGGATATCATATCCGGATACTGATATCCGGATATCTGCCCGACAATATCCGGATATCTCACGACAGAATGCATTTTCTGCATTTCGTGAATATCCAATCCATAGGTTCAACTTTTTAACCGATTAAAGGCACTTAAACATGCATTTTTAAGCATATACAAGTTCATTTAGGTGTTGGTTACTTCATTTTAACTTTTTACATGTCAAGACACCAACTTTAAGCAAAATAAACTCATGATCATGGTGAGGTAACTTACCAAAGCTCAAAACAGAGGCAAGTTGTGCTCTTGGAGCTCTCCCAAGGTCCCTCAAACTCAGCCTAAGTAGGAGCACGAAAATGGCACTTCAAGATGGGTTCTTGCACCACAAGAAGGCACTTTGAAGCTCACAATGACTACCACAAAGTAGCCATTACTAAAGCTTCAAACTCATGCTCACTAACTACACACACACAGCTTTCTCAACTCAGAATGATGGCCACAAGAAGTCTCAAGGCTCACTCTCACCCTCACAAGTGTTTAAACAAGCATGAAGGGTGATAATCAAGGCCAAAAGAAGAAGAAGAAGAGCAAAGGAAGCTCAAAGAGTGAAGGAGAGTCAATGGAACAGTGTTTTCCACCCTCAGCTGTAGCCTCCACGTTTTGGTGTGTGTTTCTAGGGTTTTGTGCCCTTAGTGTGCCTATTTATAGGCACATGGCCACTAATCGCGCAGTATTAGCCTTAATCGCAAAGTAAAAGATCTTGATCCCAAACTTCGGATTCTAGACCTACGCATTTTTCTAAGATTTGTCATATTTTTATTTTATTTTTCGGAGCACCTTTCCGGTACGCGCTTTTCCATAGCCAGTATCAGTTATGGCATCAGATTACGTCATTTTGACTTGAAACTTGTTTTACAAGTCCTACATAATATTCTAGTAATTATCATGCATTCGTTATAATTTTCCGGGATACTTTTCCGGTACGCATTTATACCGAGTAGCAGAACCGGTATCTGCGCTTTTCTTCCGAAAAGCGACTTTCAGCATTTTTACTCACTCAGTATAATTATCTAAGCCCAATATTAATTATTAAGGTCAATTATGTACTTATTTCCTAATTATCATAATTAATTTTCTAATTACCTTAATTAGCGGTGCGGGTTCTTACATTCACCCCACCTTTTTAAGGATTTTGTCCTCAAAATCAGAAACATACCTGTCTCGAAAGTCGGGATACTGTCGGAGAAGCTCATCCTCTCGCTCCCAGGTACACTCCTCAGGAGTTCTTCCTGACCATTGTACTTTGACCATCGGAATGATCTTGTTCCTCAACTGCTTCTCGCCACGATCGAGAATCTTGAGTGGTCCGACGGGAGTCTTTAGATTCTCCCGAACCTCCACATCATCCGGCTGCACCACGTGCGAAGGATCTGCTATGTATTTTCGAAGCTGAGACACGTGAAACACGTCGTGGATGTTGGCTAGGTTCGGAGGTAAGGCGAGTCGATAGGCAACTGGTCCTACTCTACCAAGGATCTGGTAGGGCCCTATGAATCGCGGGCTCAACTTCCTCACGCCGAGTGCCCGTCCAACACCGGTGACAGGTGAAAGTTTCACAAACACGTGCTCACCCTCACTGAACTCCAGTGGTCGATGCTTGACATCATAGTAGCTTTTCTGACGATTCTGCGCCTGCTTCAACTTTTCCCTGATCATCTGGATCTGTAGGGTAGTATCTTGGACAAAGTCCAAGCCGAATAGCTCTTTATCCCCAACCTCAGACCAGCAAGTAGGAGTCCGACACCTCCTACCATACAGCGCCTCGTAGGGTGCCATGCCCAGACTAGCATGAAAACTGTTGTTGTAAGAAAATTCAACCAACGGAAGGTACCTATCCCATGCAAAACCCTGCTCCAACGTGCAAGCTCTCAACATGTCCTCCAATTTCTGGATGGTCCGCTCAGTCTGTCCGTCAGTCTGAGGGTGATAGGCGGTACTCAATCTCAACTGCGTACCAAAAGCCTCCTGCAGCGCCTCCCAGAACCGAGATGTGAACTTCGGGTCCCTATCACTGATGATACTCTCGGGCACCCCGTGAAGCCTCACAATCTCACGGACATATAGTTTGGCCAACTGCTCTGTAGTGAAGCTCACCTTCACTGGAAGAAAATGGGTAGACTTGGTCAATCTGTCCACAATGACCCAGATAGAGTCACAACCAGCCTGAGTTTTAGGCAGTCCCACCACGAAGTCCATGGAAATACTCTCCCACTTCCACTGTGGAATCTCCAGAGGTTGAAGTTTACCAGACGGTTTCTGGTGCTCGATCTTTACTTTCCAACAAATAAGGCACTTGGACACATAGACCGCTATGTCCTTCTTCATGCCCGGCCACCAAAAATTTTTCTTTAAGTCCTGATACATCTTCGTAGCACCAGGGTGGATAGTGAACCGGCCCTTATGAGCCTCTGTCATAACCTCTTCGGTCAATGGCCCTCGAGGAATAACAATCCTCTTCTGGAACAGCAGCAATCCGTCATCGTTCCAAGACACACCGTCCTGGTTCTTCACATAATCGAGGCACTCTCTTTGCACTTGCGCCTCTTTGATCTTTTCCATCAGCTCATTAATCACTTCTGCTGTCTCCATCTCAAGCAGTGCACCCCCAAACAAGGAGTTCACTCTCAAGTCTCTGAACTTCTCGATCACCTCGTAGTCGTTCATCATTAAACTGGATAAGCTCACGGATTTCCGACTCAAAGCATCGGCTACCACATTGGCCTTACCAGGATGATACCTCAACTCAAAGTCGTAGTCCTTCAAGAACTCCATCCATCTACGCTGTCTCATGTTCAACTCCTTCTGGTCGAACAGATACTTCAGGCTCTTGTGATCACTGAATACAGCAAACTTCATGCCAAACAGGTAATGCCTCCAAATCTTGAAAGCAAAAACAATGGCTGCCAACTCCAAGTCGTGAGTCGGGTAGTTCTCCTCGTGAGGTTTCAACTGTCTTGAAGCGTAAGCAACCGCTTTCCCTTTCTGCATCAGCACACAGCCAAGTCCTTTACCAGAGGCATCGCAGTATAATTCGAATTGCTCCGCAGGATCAGGAAGGACTAACACAGGAGCAGTAGTCAGTCTCTCCTTCAACTCCTGGAAACACTCCTCACACTCATGTGTCCACACGAATGGAGTCTCCTTTCGGGTAAGGCAAGTCATCGGTAGCACCATCTTGGAGAATCCTTCTATGAACCTCCGATAGTACCCGGCCAAACCCAAGAAGCTTCTCACTTCTGTAACCGTCTTGGGCCTCTCCCAGTCCATCACGGCCTCAATCTTGTTAGGATCAACAGCAACTCCATTAGCAGAAATCACATGACCCAGAAATTTCACCGCCTTGAGCCAAAACTCGCATTTCGACGGCTTAGCGTAAAGCTTTTTCTCTTTTAGCACTTGCAACACAATCTTCAAGTGCTCGGTATGCTCCTCCTCCGTCTTGGAGTAGATCAAGATGTCGTCAATGAAGACGATCACAAACTGATCCAGGTACGGCTGGAAGATTCTATTCATGTAGTCCATGAACACTGCGGGTGCATTGGTGAGTCCAAACGGAATCACCAAGTACTCGTAGTGCCCGTACCTCGAGCGAAACGCTGTTTTTGGGACATCCTCCGGCTTAACCCGTATCTGATGATAACCGGACCAGAGATCAATCTTGGAATAGACGCAAGCACCTCTGAGCTGATCCAGCAAATCATCAATGCGTAGAAGAGGGTACTTGTTCTTGATTGTCACCTTGTTCAACTGTCTGTAGTCGGTACACAATCGCATGGTCTCATCTTTCTTTTTGACAAAAATGACCGGTGCTCCCCAGGGAGACACACTCGGCCGAATGAAGTCTTTTGCTGAAAGCTCCTCGATATGCTTCTTCAGCTCCGCCAACTCTGGTGGCGACATCCGGTATGGAGCCAACGATATAGGCCCCACACCAGGCAATAAGTCGATGGAGAACTCTATCTCCCTCTGTGGAGGAAACTCAGGAATCTCCTCAGGAAACACCTCGAGGAATTCCCTCACCACATGAATGCCAGTGAGATCCTCCTGTGTCCCACTCACCAAACCTCCCAACATGACATAGCCAAATGCCCCTGCTCTCAAGGCCCTCCTCGCCTGCAGGACTGAAATGAACGGTGAGGAACTGGCTGTGGACCCACCCGGAGACATCACCACTTTCTTGGCACAACAGTCAATCATTGCACAGTTTCTGGACAACCAATCCATGCCCAGAATAATTTGAAGGTTGGCCATCGGTAATCCTATCAGATCTACCAAGAAGTCACGGCCATCCCACTGAAACGCTACATCGCGATGAACAGTGGAGGTCAAACATTTTTCTCCGGTGGCGGTGGTAACCCGCATCGGTGGAGAAAGCACATCTCTGGGCAACTCAAGCCCCACAGCAATAGGGGTAGCAACAAAAGAGTGCGTTGCCCCGGAATCAAACAAAACATCAACAGTTGATCCACCAATGGTAACGGTACCTCTGACCAGGTTCGGAGCTCTGTCCGACTGCTGACGATCAAGTGTGTAGACTCGTCCGGTAGTAGGTGGCACGGCTGGTGCCCCAGTAGGAACCATCTGCAATGGCACAGCCTGCACTGCAGCAACTCTCGCCGATGGGCAATCTCTGGAGTAGTGGCCCTCCTTGCCACACTGGAAACAAATCAGCTGACCGGTAGAGCACGGCCCAAAATGTGACTTCCCGCATCCCGAACATCTGGGAGCAGGAGGTCTAGCTGCGTTCCCCGGAGCGGCAGTCTTTCTGAACTGGTTTGGCGCTTGCTTAGCCGCCAACGGTGGTTTGCCCTTGCCCTTGTTGGCAAAATTCTTGTTCTTCCAGGGAGTGGAACCACCAGCGCTCTGTGGCACCTCAACCTTGGCCCTCTTGGCCTGACTCGCCCGGCGGTAGTCCTCGATGTCGCGGCACTGCTGCACCAACGCTCCGAAGTCTCTCGAAGCAGAACCAGCGAGGTGTCCAGCAATATCCTCATTAAGTCCCCTCCGGAACTTAGCAGCCAAGAATGTAGGAGTAGGCCTCGCCATGCGGAAATGAGAGAACTTGACCAGTTCATTAAACTTGGCCAGGTACTCATCGACAGACAACGAGCCCTGCACCAACCGGTCAAACTCCCCCTGCTTCCTCTCCTGTGAGTCATATGGAAAGTATTGACAAGGTTTATAAATTGGCTTTTGACCCTTTTATCCTTCATTAATTAATTAATAATCATTTTATCCCTTATTTAAAGTTATCTACCAATCTACCATTTCTTTAATCGTTTAACTTGAAGATTTAATCGATCAAATGGTCAAAACTGAAAACAAAATAGTTGACTTGAAGATTTAATCGATTAAATCTCCCTCTTAATCGATTAAATATCCATCTTAATTGATTTAATCGATTAAAACTTATATTTAATCAATTAAATATCTCAAATGAGCGTGAAAGCATTGATTGAATGAAACAAACACGGTATTGGAGGTTATTTGAATTTTGAATTTAATGTAATAGGAGTTGATTGTGATTTGTATTTAATAGGAGCTGATTGCGTCCTATTAAATACAAAACGCAATCAACTCCTATTAAATACAAAACGCAATCAGCTCCTATTAAATACATCAACAAATATGTTGTATTTAATCCTTGTGAAACCCTGTGCCATCTCTTTAAATGACATAACTTAAAGGTATAAAAAAATGACATAACTTATGTTATTTAAGATGACAAACATCAATCCCAAAAAAAAATAATATAAATAAGTGGTCCATTTGAAAATTTTGGATACTCAACAAATATTATAGAGTCTAATTTAATCCCTTAAAAAAACTCAAAGTGTGATCCTTTTAAGATTCTAATTATGGATATTCTTTAAATATAGATATATCACGATTTCGACCAACTGAGCCTATTTTGGAATTCAGAGGGATTGGAAGTTAACTTTATTTTTATGGAATTAAATTGTGCCCATAATTTTTGTTGAAGATCCAAAAGATATTTTACTCTTTTATTTTTCCAAGAAATTTGTGTCTGCACTTGCACATAACTGTTGAAAATAAATATAACCGTTGGAACAAAAAGGGGAAGGATATTGTAACAATCAAGATTTTTTACTACCATATTACTACCAATCAATCTTACCTTTAGATCGCTTATGTTGATCCAACGGTTATATGTATTTCCATCTTTGTATGGTCATAATTTCTCAAATTTAATATTTTATATTTATTTCCACTTTTGTATGGTTATGATTTCCCATATTTAATGCTTTCACTTTAAATTTGGGGAATCATAACCATACAAAGATAAAAATAAATATAACCGTTGGATCAACAGAAGCGATCTAACGGTGAGATTGATTGGTAGTAACATGGTTGCAATACAACTTGGTTATTACAATATCCTTCCCCTATTAAAATTTTTATTTAATATCAAAACGTGTCCCAACATATCGAAATATGACATTTTTTAGAATTAACGTATCGTCGTGCCCCGTGTCCGTGTCCGTGCATTATAGCCGGGGATAAGGTGCGGGCTAGAGCAGTTTTCAAAATTATCAATTTCTGAAGTGAGCTTAAAATTTTGAGCAAAGTGTTTATTGTCAATATTTCCATTACCACGTGTGGTAGTTGTCGGGAATAGCCAATGGGATGAAAGTTGACTTGAAGTTTTGAGGGCATGTTATGCATTGGTTGCTTTTTTTTTTATTGCCTTGGAGGGTACTTCTTGTGTTAAAGATACACGTTCTTGAGTTTTTACCCACACAAGTGTTGGAATTATTCAAAATAGTTAGGAATTAGTTTCTGGTTTGTTATGGTTTTGTTCCTACTACAATTTGTATAGGATAGATTCATAAGGTTGTTTAGATGTTATTCTATAGGATAAAATTAAGAGTTTGTTTCCTTTATTAGAGGTAGGTGTTACACAATTTGAAATAGTGTTTGTATATAAATTGACCTCTGAGTATGAGGAAAATTATGAATACGAATGAGATTTCTATATTGGTACTCTTGTTTTGACATGGTATCAGCGTTTTGGTTATGATCCTACGAATTTCTAAGGAAAAATTTCCTCCATATTTTTTTTTCTCTTTCTTTACGGGTTATACCCACTCCACCCATTTTTTTCTTTTTTCTCTTCAAAATTAAACCAAACACACATATTCATATCTCTCTTTCATGGAACAGGAAAACCCCAACAACGAAAACCCCAACCATAACACCGACGCCGTCATCACCCCTCCTCAGCCACACGCCCCAATCGTGATACACCAAGACAATTCCTCCTTCCCAGTAACCATTATTCTTGATGAAACCAACTTTCCCATATGGTCTCAACTCATGGACCTTCGTATCGGTGCTCACAACAAAGGTGGGTATCTCACCGGTGACACCCCGAAGCCTCCTCCTGACGATCCTTCCTACGGTGGCTGGATTACTGAAAATAAGTGCGTGAAAAGCTGACTCATAGATTCTATGAGTCCCTCTCTGATCCCTCGTTTCCTCCGTCTGGACTCCGCATGCGATATATGGGATGCCTGCAAATGGACATTCTATGATGGCTCCGATGAGACATGCTTGTTTGAACTCAACCAAAGGTCTTTCTCCACGAAGCAAAATGGTTGTCCCTTGCCTACATACTACAACGAACTTCTTGAAATTTTCTAGGAGATTGGTCAACGTACCATGTCCCAAGCCACCACCGTTGATGGAGTCGTTCAACTGAACTCTGCATTGGCCCGTCTGTGAGTCCATATTTTCTTAAGTGGTTTGGACTCTGATTTGGATCATCTCCGTGGGGAAATCTTACGCAAGGAACCCAAACTTGATCTTGAGGGTTCCTATGCATTTGTTAGACGGGAAATCACTCAACGTCAATCCATGGATTCTTCTCGGCCCTCCTTAAAATCCACAGCCTTGCTGACTCGTCCTACTCCACGACCTCCTCACCCGCGTCATTCCTCCTCATCTGGAAAATCAGGTAATCTGGTTTGTTCTCATTGTGGTATGACTGGTCATTCCAAGCAACATTACTTCGAATTAATCGGCTATCCATATTGGTGGGATCCCACCAAACAGCCTCGGAGGAAACCCACCACAGCTGTCTCCTCTGCTTCTGCCACCCCAACACCTCTGGTCACTCCTCCAGCAGCGAACATTGCTCACCAGGGCTCAATTGGTAACTCCCTTGCTTTCTCTGTGTTGTCTAAGAATAATGTGTGGATAATTGATACCGGAGCTTCAGATTATATGATCCGAGACTCCTCTATGTTAGACAATTTTTGTCCCTCACCTCAACCCTTTATTTCCACGGCAAATGGAGGGCAATCCCCTGTCATTGGCCAGGGGTCTCTTTCTCTCTCTCTCTCTCTCCATATTTACATCTTGATTCAGTCTTAGTTGTGCCCTCTTTGGAGTTCAATTTTCTTTCTATTTTCCATCTAACCTATTCTTTGCATTGCTCTATCATATTTTGGCCTACTCACTGCATATTTCAGGACATCTCCACCAAGAAGACAATTGGCTGTGGTGTTAAAAGAGGAAGCTTATATTTTCTGGACTTGCATTGGACGAATGATCACTCTCCTGCTCGTGCTTGTTCTACCTTGACTGCTGATGAAGCCCGCACAACCATTTGGCTTTGGCATAGAAGATTAGGACACCCTTCCTTTAGCTATTTAAAAAAATTGTTCCCCAGTTTATTTTCTACCGTAACTGTTTCTGATTTCTCATGTAATGTGTGCGAAATGGCTAAAAGCCATCGTATCCCTTTTTTCCCAAGCATCAATAAAAGTACTCTTCCATTTCAAGTAATTCACTCAGATATATGGGGCCCTGCCCGCATCCCTTCATTTTCTAAAGCTTACTATTTCATTACTTTTATTGACGAATTCTCTCGAATGACTTGGGTTTCTCTGCTGCGAAAAAAAGTGATGCTTTTACTGCCTTCAAACATTTTCATGCCATGGTCACCACACAATACAATTCCAAAATCCAAGTTCTCCAGTCTGACAATGGGGGGGAATACTTGTCACACACCTTTACCACCTTCTTGCTTGACCATGGCATCCGTCACCAAACAATGTTACTAGTAATATTATTATTATATCTTAACCGTTAAATTTCGCATCTCAATGTTTATTATTTCCACAAATCAAATTCATTAATTAATTATTAATTCACAATAAATAATAACCGTTAATTGATGAAAATCAACTGTTAAGATATGATAATAACATTAACAATAATATTATTTGGTAATAATGATATTTAAACCCTTCCAAAAAAATAATGGGATAAATGTTTCTACAGTTATTGCAGATAAGTTATTTGCATTTATTAGCAAAATGACGTCATTTTGGTATTGAAATCTTAAAAATTTATAAATATAAAGACTATTATAACTCTGAAATAAATTAAAATTTTAAAAACACAATGATTTTCTCGCGTATTTTCACAAGGAGCTGAATAGTTTTTTTATTTTTTGAAGTTAGCGTAAGCTCTAATTATGGCAAATTGGTTTTCTCGGTATTTTCACACAAGTTTTGACTCTTTAATCTGACTTTAGAACTAATTCAGAGAACACAACGTATTAGAATTAAGGGATTAGATATTATTATTACCAAATAATGTTACCATCATTATTATCATATCTTAACCGTTAATTTTCGCATATCAATGATTATAATTTCCACAAATCAAATTCATTAATTAATTATTAAATCACAATAAATAATAACCGTTAATTGATGAAAATCAATTGTTAAGTTATGATAATAACATTAATAATAATATTATTTGGTAATAATGATATTTAAACTTTCCAACAAAATAATGGAAAAAATGTTTGCTTGTGCTGTTTCCTATTAAGAGGTTCTAAGTTCACATGAACAAGCTCTGGTGGTATTTGATTTGCTTCACAAGACCTCTCATTTTGCATGATTTGAGCCACCGAGAACTCAAACAGCACCTTCTTGAGCATCCGAGAAGATTTCCCAAGCTTCGACCGCTTGTTCTCATCAATTCTGTATCCAATGCAAGTAACACATTTTCTTCCTTGTGGCATTGACCCCATTGCCCTTATGACACAACTGCGGCAATACTTTGCACCACAAACAATGCAAACCTCCTTCTCAGTGAGACGATTCCCTTTAAGGCACAGATAACAAGAACCTTTCTTCCCAGATCTCACAGCTTGTGGCTTCGCAGGGAAACTTCCCACTTGAGAATCACCAAACTCCTCATTATCTGTATCTTCCATGTAACTTGACTCAGGATCAAGAAAGGTCACACGCATGACATGTTTTGGGCTTGGAGTTTCACTATTATGTTCATTTTCCCTGATAGAACAAATCTCTGAAGAACAAGAAAGATAACTAGAACTTGAACCTGATTCTGTGGTGTCAGAATTACTGTTAAACCCTCTGCCATCTATATGCACATCCAAACTGCCTGTTGTAACAGCCCGTTACGTACCGGTATTGTTAACATTGATTATGATATTAAGCGCAGTTACAATCACAGTAATTGGGTTAATTAAATTACGGGTAAACTTTTTCTTTCTATCATATTCCTTTTTATAACCATTACCTTTTCCGTAATCAATTAAAACAACACCATAATTGTAAATGCAATACGCGGAAGCAAACAGTCTACTAACATCACTAATCATTCTTTTTATTCAACTCATTTAAACTCACCAACTTATTTTCATTCCTTACCATTTTCTAGCCCTTTACATAAGCTACGCGTGGTTTCAAACCGCGTACCATTTGGAGTTCTACCCACCAAGTTATGCCCCTTTCTTTAAGTCAAGAAAAACCTGAATTTTCAAAAATTGTACTGTGGTAATCGATTACCAGTGGGTGGTAATCGATTACCACCTGTCAAAAATGAGGCAGTAGCCAAATTTTGACCTCCTCTGTTCTGGTAATCGATTACCAAGCTTGGGTAATCGATTACCTCACATGGTAATCGATTACCAAGCCTCAGTAATCGATTACCAGTGAAGACAGTAGCTGATTTTTCGTCCCCTGTTGCAAGGTAATCGATTACCATGCTTGGGTAATCGATTACTATGCAGCAAAATGACAGATTACAGCATTTTAAGCCCCAAAAAGGGTTGTGTAATCCATCCCTAACCTCTTAGTACTCCACACAACACTTAAACATACCATAATTTAGGCTCTAAGCCCCTCAAACATACATTTTCATTCAATTATGTATCATATACAAAGTCCTTAACATAATGGCCATTTTACATCAAATATGGTCCATTTTACAACATATTCACCAAGACTTCAATTACAATGAATGTGGCAATGGACAAGTCCCATGCTCACTCAAATATACAATATATTCTCATGTCCTACATATACATCATATTGAAGGATCTAGCATGTATTCATGAGCTTACTAAGCATGGCATTTTCAACATGCATAGATTCATGACTTAAGTCTAAAGCATACATCATATGCAAGATGTGTCCCTATCCAATGCTCATCACATGGTGCCTCCAACATGCACCTCATGCTCCACTCTTCCAGGCTCAACCTGACCTGAAATGATGCCCCACAACACGGGGTGAGATATATAAATATATCTCAGTAAACCAAGGGCCCTGGAGGTTTCTCCACCCCATGGCTCACTCAATGTGCAAATATAACATCATACAATATGCAAGCAATGCAATATCACCCATCAACTGGAGACAACCCAAGAACATCCACTCATGGATTCACGTTCAAGGACTCCATCATATAACTCCCGAGACAGTCCTGGCGCCTCTCCCATGGTTGAGAAGACTCCATGGCAATACCCAACCGGAACTCCTCATGAGCCCTATCCGGCGGACGTCCCCGTTTGGATCATCCTGGCGCCGCTCCCAGAGTCGACTCCACGGCAAAACCCGACTGGCATTCTCACAAGGACGAATCCAGCGGATGTCCAAACTCCACACACGTCAACTGGCCAGTGACCAAACAATTTTCACAAAAATCAAGCAATATGCATACAAGCACACAATCACACAATGTCATAACCACATAATCCAACCACAACCATCCACTAGGTGTGGTGGAGCACACAAGGGCTAAACCCCAGTTCCAATGGTTACCTCAATACCGAGCCAATGCTCCAAACGTAAGCTCCAAGCTTACCCGCTTCCAAAGCGTCCATAAGAGGCAACCTAGATAATCCACAACATGATTATCAATCCATTTCCAAATCAAACATTAAATCTCAAATAATCATTCATTTTACTTCAATCTCTTTTATAGATCAATTTACCAATTATATCATGAATCACACATTCTTTCTTCTCATTCCATTTTACCACACTATACTATCATCCAATTAAACCTCATTTTCAATCATTCAACATCCACTACATCATTTTTATATCATTTTACCTCAATTTTCATCATAATTCGGATTCCTCCAACACGGTATGCCCCAAGGCTTTTCAATTCATTTTAACACTCATACTAATCATGTAATCATATTATCAACCTATACCAATGGTCCACCGTTCAATTATTCAATTACACCACTTACCCATTTTCATGAAATCTTCACAATTTTTCCTAAGTTAAAAACCTAACTTTTTCACCAAAAATTAACATAGCATTTCTAGCTTCCATGCATCATTCTAAGGCATTTTCATCTAATAGCATTTTTCCATTTGAGCTCTCTATCATCACACATCTAGAATCAAAGATTTGAACATAAATTTCTAGATCTATGAAATCGACCATCAAAATACCACAAATATACTCACAATGTGTTGTATGATCACCACCAAGGCTTCACTAAACCATTAGAAGATCAAAACTCCAAAACCCAACATGGTTCGGATCTGTACAGTCCAAAAACGCAGCAATGGAGGTGGTTTCATGGCTTCTAAGTGTTACCAATGGATCTAGAAGGTTGTTTACAATAGATTTCAACACCAAAATCAAAGGATTTGGTGAAGAAATGAAGAATTGGTGAAGAGGAAGAGAAATGGCCATGTTCTTTGTAAATGGGAGGGGTTCACGGGTGAGGAAGAAGAAGAGGAGGAGAGAGGGCGTGAGGGTGAGGGGAAAAGTGAGGGAACTTAAGTGGGTTTTGATCCCACGGGTCCCACACGCGATCTAACTTTAGTCCCGATAAAAATTCTGATCATATATTCTTAATCTACATATTTTTCCAGTCCATAACATATTTTTCTTTCCTCAAAATACTCATAAAAATTTCACACTTATCGGTACACTCGTACCGCAGTATCTTTCACTTAAAAAGTCACTATTCATCACTTTTTCACAATTTTGCCTACTCACTCAATTTTCCGTCCTGATTCCATTTCCAGCATTATTTTTGTCATATTAAATCTCTAACTCCATTTTTCATGCCTCGGTTCACGTTCTTGGCAAATTACCATTTTGCCCTTTTAGCCCATTTTGGCCCTAAATCACGGATTTTCACTAATCCTTCCCTTTTAAACCCATATTTTATCACATAAATTCACATTTAATTTTCCGAGGTGTTATATTCACCCCACCTTTTAGGAATTTTGTCCGCAAAATCAACTATGCACATAAGCTAACTCGGGATACAGCCAGAGAATCTCAGTCCCCCGTACCCAAGAAGCTCCATCAGTGCGCGGACACCAACATAACTATTTAAATTTTTATCTTTTGGCTTTCCAGCCACATTTCACAATCGTCTTGCCTTTCAAAGGCCCAATGGGAGACCTCAAGTCCTTCCCAATCTCAATCTCAACCGGTGACACCACATGTGAACAACCGGAGCGCACCACACAGTTGTGCTCTTTTTCTGCTATACAAGCCAATTGCTTTTAATTTCTTTTCAATTTCTTTTCCCAAGTCCGGCTATCTAGCACATATAGCCCATAATTTCTCTTGGCAGGTTTTCCTACCAAATTAACATATCAACCTATATACCCATAGGGTTATGCTACATCCTATTCAATCTGTGCCACACAGGCAACTCTTACTTACTAGCACATTACGGTCACAATTATCTTTCTTTGCTCTTTATTTCCACGGAGCATTAACTCTTGTCATCAATCTCTTTCACATTTCTTATTCCACATTAAACAATATGATGGAATCTCACAGCCTCTCAATGCAACTCACCGGGTAATCATCCAGTTCACGCTCACTATACTTTTATTTTCTGAGGGGCAAATTCCCATTTTTGGCACCTAGCCACAACTCGTATTTCCACATTTTTCTTTTCTCATGTTCTCAACCTACAACGTACCATTTCACCTCAACACTTTACCTTTTACAAGCACCATCTTTGTGCTCAACAGTCGACCTATCCTTACAATTTCACCACTTTCACCCAAAACACAATGACGAATCTCTTCCTCAAGACCTTTTACTGGTACTCAATAGACCACATATTACAACTTATACCTTACATCGGTCATTTCAAAGCTTTCAATCACGAATCCACTTATGAATTTCATACACTACATCGGCTAATTCAAAGCCTTCATCCATGGACTCACTCATTAAATTCATGCACTAGATCATACTTACAATTTCAACTAATCGTCTCTAAACTTGACACATAGGTCCACCATTGATTTCTCACATTTAAGGCAACATGCCCAAGATTTCCATTAACAACTTTTCTTTAATTACCGTTCCATACTCATGTTATCAATTCCACATTTGTTTCATTCTATACATTTTTCCTTCATTATCATTCATTCAACCAGTATGTATCCCTCCTAGGTCGCATATCATCTTTTTCTCATACCTGTCCCATCACATAGGGATTTTCAAAGCCTATTTATCATGCCACTAGGAACTAATTCCATCCTTGTCATTACTTTCATCACTTCATATTGATGATTACACAAATCTCTCGGACTATTCAACATACTACTAGCACACTCAACCATATATCTTGGTACCTATCCAGGAACAACATCACATTGTGTATTTTCAACGCATCTCTCACTATAATTTGCATCTATTCGACTTTATCAGTGACTCTACCACCAGGGTAAAGATATCAACCTTTCATTTCACCAAATACATTTCTCTTTAGCAACTAGTATCACACTTTCTTACTTGACTATATCATCATTAATCACTTCTTAAAATCATCGGCCACTTTGGCCACCAACTTAAAATCATTGGCCACTTTGGCCACCAACTTAGCTTAACATCTCACCATCACAAACCTTTACATAAAACCTTAACTCAATCCATCATCACTGGTCAATTTTCCATTTCCTTCACATAGGGTGACAATCCAATAATTCATTTCATAATTTTCGTAAAACCACAATTCCATAATACCACCCTTGTTATACATTCATGCACATCTCCGTGTGCTCACATTCATAATTCAAACTGCCATCTCATGGCACCTCACACATTTCATCATGTTAGGCATATTACTGTTCACTTAAGTTATCCAAAATTCACCTCTTGCGTTCCTCACAAGATACAATCCTCTAATGCAATGGGTAAGAACATCCTTAGGTTTAACCCCTCGAGCTCTTGCTGTCCTAAGGGCCCCAGGTGCAATGCCCCACCAATCAGAGAATCTGTCCTTATAATTCACGCAAGAAGAGGTAACATGCCATAGGCTGTACTAACAGTCCACTAACTCAAGGTTCTACCTCACACTACATTACTTATACAAGATAATAATAATCTCCAGGAACATAATCCATACGGAGATAGCCACACAAAGATAAACACATTCACATCAAATCCGTATATAACGGCAAACAGATTCTTATATAGATACATAATGGTATACTAGTTATATCTTACTTTTGCACCATTCACTATAACTTTCTAATATGGTTCTTTTCTTGACATTATACTCATTTAACTTGACTAGTCATTAGTCTTAGTCCATAACACAATCATCCTCACATGATTCCATCATCTTTCTCATATTTTGACACAAAACTTTCAATTCCTACAGTACCCATGTTTGGTACAGTCCTAATCCATTGTCCATCATGACTCATAGCAACCATGCTCAACACTGTGGAAGATCCACTTCCTTACATAGCATCACTTTACTCTCAATATTTCACTATGACACCAAGGGTGTCATCATTTAACCGTCCATGCATTCTGCGCATCGGGACCACCAGATGAATTCTAACTTCGAGCAGCGCTCGCCTGGGACTTCCAAGAGCAACAACTCTTAGGATTCAATCCACAAAGGGAAACCCAGGACAATATTAATCGTCACATTATTAACAACATGTGTGCCATGGTATAACTTGCACACCGGGACTCCATCATGAATCCCATACCACATTGAGTATCCAATGACACTCCAAAGAGACAATCTCTTCACATTTCCCATCGTAGGGAATTTCACTTACATCATTACTCTTTTACCAAAAATAATTTTTCTTTTACTACGGAGTTTACTAACTCAAAACAATACAAATATACATTCAGGCACCCCGGCCTTCACAAAACATATAGATATACACATTTACACATATATATATTTTCAAATAACACTTAACCATCACAGGACTACTATCCCCATATAGTTAAGCCACATCCTCAATCTGCAATGCTCCACAACATTATGGAAGCATCTTAGTACCATTAATACACCACACTCCGTTATATTTTCTCACCTCACATTTGTCAAGTCCAATCATCCTTAACTTATGGATTTTCATACTTTCAATCAAATTCATCAAATGCCACACATGGCAATTCTCTCAACTTCTTATATTATACTTTTTATACATATAATATCCTCACTTAGATTAAGCCCACCTTAACTCATCATGGACCTAAGTCCCAATTTCAACATTGAATTATCCTACGCATCATTTCCACAGTTCTCTTATGTTACTCACAATCCTCAATCCAAAATTTGAAATTTCAATTTACTTATACATCCAAGCATATCAAGTCATCCATGTACATGCCCTCATCAAGGGTCTTATAACCTTATCATTTTACCCTAAGGTACCCAATATTACACATAAGCATTCATACTCAGGTTTTTTACAAATTCATTGGGGTTTCAATTCCCCACCATGTCAAAGTTATAGCACTAATTCCACATATACTCAATTGTTCTAACTCCCCATACAACTTGGGAAGACTACCAACATCACCATACCAATATCAACTCAATTCAATCATTTACATATGCCAACACACCTTCCTTTATTTCTATTCATTACAATACATGTTTACATTTCACATTTTCATCAATTACCACCAATTTCACTAAGTTACAACAATCCAATAGCACCATAATTTTTTTATTGCATATTCCCAACACCATTATCTCACTAAGTCCTCGATTGCAGTATCACAATTTACTCACTAACATATCCATCCGTGGGGTAGTCAACACTGCACCCACCACCTTAGCCTAAAGACTGGCATTGGTGCTCCAGGGTTGTCACGAAGGCATCTTATACTGACCACACATTGAACACAAAGGAATGGGTTGATCAGGCCCAAACTAAGGAATCACATGTGTAGCAGTCAATAAAAGTCTACGTACAACTATACAGCACTCACCTCAATTACACAATCATCAGAGTTCCCTAAAGAAACTGCTCTGATACCATAAAATGTAACAGCCCGTTACGTACCGGTATTGTTAACATTGATTATGATATTAAGCGCAGTTACAATCACAGTAATTGGGTTAATTAAATTACGGGTAAACTTTTTCTTTTTATCATATTCCTTTTTATAACCATTACCTTTTCCGTAATCAATTAAAAAAACACCATAATTGTAAATGCAAAACTCGGAAGCAAACAGTCTACTAACATCACTAATCATTCTTTTTATTCAACTCATTTAAACTCACCAACTTATTTTCATTCCTTACCATTTTCTAGCCCTTTACATAAGCTACGCGTGGTTTCAAACCGCGTACCATTTGGAGTTCTACCCACCAAGTTATGCCCCTTTCTTTAAGTCAAGAAAAACCTGAATTTTCAAAAATTGTACTGTGGTAATCGATTACCAGTGGGTGGTAATCGATTACCACCTGTCAAAAATGAGGCAGTAGCCAAATTTTGACCTCCTCTGTTCTGGTAATCGATTACCAAGCTTGGGTAATCGATTACCTCACATGGTAATCGATTACCAAGCCTCAGTAATCGATTACCAGTGAAGACAGTAGCTGATTTTTCGTCCCCTGTTGCAAGGTAATCGATTACCATGCTTGGGTAATCGATTACTATGCAGCAAAATGACAGATTACAGCATTTTAAGCCCCAAAAAGGGTTGTGTAATCCATCCCTAACCTCTTAGTACTCCACACAACACTTAAACATACCATAATTTAGGCTCTAAGCCCCTCAAACATACATTTTCATTCAATTATGTATCATATACAAAGTCCTTAACATAATGGCCATTTTACATCAAATATGGTCCATTTTACAACATATTCACCAAGACTTCAATTACAATGAATGTGGCAATGGACAAGTCCCATGCTCACTCAAATATACAATATATTCTCATGTCCTACATATACATCATATTGAAGGATCTAGCATGTATTCATGAGCTTACTAAGCATGGCATTTTCAACATGCATAGATTCATGACCTAAGTCTAAAGCATACATCATATGCAAGATGTGTCCCTATCCAATGCTCATCACATGGTGCCTCCAACATGCACCTCATGCTCCACTCTTCCAGGCTCAACCTGACCTGAAATGATGCCCCACAACACGGGGTGAGATATATAAATATATCTCAGTAAACCAAGGGCCCTGGAGGTTTCTCCACCCCATGGCTCACTCAATGTGCAAATATAACATCATACAATATGCAAGCAATGCAATATCACCCATCAACTGGAGACAACCCAAGAACATCCACTCATGGATTCACGTTCAAGGACTCCATCATATAACTCCCGAGACAGTCCTGGCGCCTCTCCCATGGTTGAGAAGACTCCATGGCAATACCCAACCGGAACTCCTCATGAGCCCTATCCGGCGGACGTCCCCGTTTGGATCATCCTGGCGCCGCTCCCAGAGTCGACTCCACGGCAAAACCCGACTGGCATTCTCACAAGGACGAACCCAGCGGATGTCCAAACTCCACACACGTCAACTGGCCAGTGACCAAACAATTTTCACAAAATCAAGCAATATGCATACAAGCACACAATCACACAATGTCATAACCACATAATCCAACCACAACCATCCACTAGGTGTGGTGGAGCACACAAGGGCTAAACCCCAGTTCCAAAGGTTACCTCAATACCGAGCCCATGCTCCAAACGTAAGCTCCAAGCTTACCCGCTTCCAAAGCGTCCAAAAGAGGCAACCTAGATAATCCACAACATGATTATCAATCCATTTCCAAATGAAACATTAAATCTCAAATACTCATTCATTTTACTTCAATCTCTTTTATAGATTAATTTACCCATTATATCATGAATCACACATTATTTCTTCTGATTCCACTGTATCACACTATACCATCATCCATTTAAACATCATGTTTATATCATTTTCCATCAAATTCACAACCTTTACATCATTTTTCCTCCAAACCACCCTATGGTTCGAATTCCCAAAGATTGGTTCTACAAGGTTTTCAATTCCATTTTAACACACACACTAATCCTATCATCATGTTATCACTCTATACCAAAGGTCCACCATTCAATTATCCAATTACACCACATACCACTTTTTCATGAAATCTTCACAAATTTTCCTAAGTTAAAATCCAACTTTTTCACCAAAATTTATCATAGCATTTCTAGCTTTCATGCATCATTCTAAGGCCTTTTCATCTAATAGCATTTTTCCATTTGAGCTCTCTATCATCACACATCTAAAATCAAAGATTCAAAGCATAAATTCCTAGATCTATGAAACCAACCACAAAAGTACTACAAATGTACTCACCATCAAGTGTAGGGACACCACCAAGGCTCCATCAATCCAAAAGAGATCCAAAAACTCCAAAAACTCCAAGAACACCAAAGGGGTCGGATCTGAGTTTGTCCATTTTCGCCCCAAGGAGATGATTTCATGGCTTCTAAGTGTTACCAATGGATCTAGAAGGTTGTTTACAATAGATTTCAACACCAAAATCAAGTGATTTGGTGAAGAATAGAGAAAATGGCAAGAATGTGAAGAATGGGTGGGTTTTGGTTAAATGGGAGGGGAACTCCACGGGAAACAAGAGGAAGAAGAAGGCAAGAAAAGGAGAAAAAGGTGTGGGGGCTAAGTGACTTCGGTCACACGGGTCCCACACGCGATCTAACTTTAATTCCGATAAAAATTCTGATCATAAATTCTTAATCTACATATTTTTCCAGTCCATAACATATTTTTCTTTCCTCAAAATACTCATAAAAATTTCACACTTATCGGTACACTCGTACCGCAGTATCTTTCACTTAAAAAGTCACTATTCATCACTTTTTCACAATTTTGCCTACTCACTCAATTTTCCGTCCTGATTCCATTTCCAGCATTATTTTTGTCATATTAAATCTCTAACTCCATTTTTCATGCCTCGGTTCACGTTCTTGGCAAATTACCATTTTGCCCTTTTAGCCCATTTTGGCCCTAAATCACGGATT